>LUCW03000485.1:0-35013 GCA_001586965.3 Sphaeroforma sirkka
TGGATAACACATGAATAGTAATATCACTTCGGAATGAAGCAAATATAAAAGCCATATTTAAATAACACACAAAACCATAACTTTCTGAAAATTGAACTTTCAGAAGGCGATGATAACCCCTTTTGTATTTTATTTTTAATATATAAAACTACAAAAAAGTGAAATCTCTATATTTAAATATTTTCACTAAAAATCCTGGTGGTGGCTGGCTAGTTATCTGTCCAATGAGATGTAAGCGATTATGTTCTTTTGTCGGCTTGATGGCGAGTCGGATATTGTATTTACTATTTAAATACAAACTAAATATGTAAAATACTTGTAGTAATAAATACTGTCTGTAGACTCACTGGACCGCGGCACAGCGCTCAGCTTTTTAATTTATACTCAGAGGCTTGGAGCTTCATAGGATATGCACAGTATATACGCATAGGCTTCCAGCTTTAGATTGAGTTTTACACATTTTAATAAAATATTCACGGTTCGGATATCTAAAGCCGATTTAACGCTTGAAGATAGGGTCAACTCCATCCCCAAGTTCGTACTATTCTATTCTAAAAAGTATAATCCTAGTAAAATGGATATTTATTTATGATGCTTGTTTACGACCAAGTTTCGAGCATATCACAATGCATTTTCGCAGACAGAAATCCTTTGTCGCCTGCGAAATAGATTTGCGGATACGCACTCCATCTTACACCGGTATGAGCGGCCGAACCCAACAACCTCTATTCGCGGAGTCATGCGGTAGACCTCTCTCATCGGGAGGGTGTTTTAAAACCAATGGCGCATAGTTTTGTACCACGACGGAATTGACAAAGTAATAAACATAGCTATAAGCGAATAAAGTCCTACTAAGAGTACGTATACAAATCAATAAGCTCTTCTCTCAAATCCAACATAGCTCTGCTTCTCCACTCTCAATTACACAGTTTGTAACGGTACTTGATATCCTCGGAATCACCACAACATGTTGGCCACACAACAAGTAGCACATCCCATCTCTGCTGGGGACGATGGTGAGGTCAGAGATAGTTTCACCGATGAATCCGCATTCGATCTGGACCTGGCATGCAATGAATCACGCACCTGGATGGAGGCAGTCTTGCAGGAGGCAATTCCCGGAAAGCAAGCCGTTGTTTCGTGAGAATCTGAAGGATGGCCAGCGTTTGTGTTGGTAAGTGATTGTGCGAATATGTACTAACGAGTGTTGTGTATATTGGTTGAGCAGAAAATATACCAACACTCGTGGGTTAGCTGTGAGATGTTTTTTCTCATGGCACTACTTCGTAGGTCGTGTTGATTAACGAGAACAAGGATAAATATATGTTGTTTTACTGCAGTCGTAGGTGCATATTGCGTGCATAAATTGTACTTCAGCATCAAGACACCACTGTTGCGTGAGAGAAGTAATGTGCTCATCAATAAAACTAGCAATCCTGAATACGTTCAGAGATTTGATATTTGTAATGAGATACCCTTGTCTTGTCATGGGTTTCAACGAGACCACTATTGTGGTAAGCATATGCAAGCGTGACACAGAGGCTCTACTAGATAGTATAGGTCATGTACTCGTACGTATACCCAGGGAATACACCGTCACTAGTACACTGTGCAGATGAAAGAAATGAATTGTCAACCCAAAAGCGAAGGTCGACAGACAGTGTGGCTTGGACGTTTGAATTGTCACTGGTAGTTGCACCTAGACACCTAAGGTTTATGTTCAGCTTCAGCGTTGGGTTAGTTTAACGACTCAATGCTTCATAATAGTCTGTATGAACAGAGCACGCTTTGTGTAGGCGGACATACGCATTAGGGGACTTTCACATGTGCGCCATGACTGGTCGCATGAGTGATGTAGCGATATTAATGATGTAAATTTTAATTCATGAGCACAAGTTTACAACTACAAACTGCAGTATTGTAACTCAAGGCACGGGTATATACCACAGTGTATGGGTTGGGCTCTGAATAATAGCTTTTAAGCTTATCTCTCGCACATACTTAAGAGCTATTTCTCAATCAGTCAGGCATGACTGATTATTATATCTTGTTTATGCTCAAGCTCTCCGGAATAGTCATCCGATACATACTGTCAGCATATTTACAAAATGCATGGCCTTACTTGCACCACACCCTAAGTTGGCAGTTTTGTCTTCCACTCTACCGACTGCAAAGTTTCATCAACTGTATCAAGCCGCAGTCCGTTAAGAAACATCAACAAAATGAAGGTGCCTTTTGCTTGCTTCAAGAATTTAGCATACTTCACCACCCGCCTGTCGTCAAATCGGACTCAAGGACACCCAGCTATTCGTCGATACGGACCTATAGGGGGCCAATGAGAAGATTATCTCGGGGTTGAAAGACGAAGAAATTGCCGCCAGCACCTTGGCAGCCGAAAAGGAGGATGATCGACAATTGCGCGACTTCTGCATTACTATCTATTGGCTGGGTTGTGCTGTGCGCGAAATGTCTGATTTCAAAGGACCGCAGCTTAGCTTGGCGGCCTTCGTAAAGCTTTCGTGCTCCAGGTATGGTTTATAAATAGATGGTTGTATAATTTTGTATGGTTCTAAATAGATAAGTCATATATATATGGTGTGGTTTATAAATATATGGTTACACAATTTTGTATGGTTTATAAATAAATAGTTATGTAAATGTGGTGTGGTTTCTAGATATATAGTGATGTTGAGTATTGTACTCCGCAGGCAGTAGTGATGTTAAGGTATTAGTCTAGAGATACAAAGTTTGGGTTATTCTCGTCGAGATAAAGGAAGCCGTTCGAGTCTGTCACGACTTTACAGCACATGTGATACTAACGGGAGCCTTTCTACATTGGTTTAAAACACAAAGGTGCCAGGATAAGATCACAGAAGTACAATACATCGCTGATGGACCTCGCAACTTCTACACCAATTGCTTCAAGTGTGACACGTGCAGAAAGGTACCCGCAGCCAACACTGACTACAAGTGGGATGGCCACATGGACAAACTCTTCTGTGCATCGTGCCGCTGTGCCAAGTGCAAGGAAAGAGTCAACCCTGGAGGGCAAGTTACATATATCTATCTATAAATGTGTATGTATGTATGTATGTATGTATGTATGTATCTGAGCAAACGTATCTGCGCGTCTGGCCATAAAAAACTTAGATTAAAACATCATACATAACTTGACCTTGCAATACCGATACGAAAAACACACTCTAACCTGATATTATTTAAAATGCCAAAGTATAATTTTTGTTTATCCCATATACTTCCCACATGTTTCGTTCGTGTCCATGCGACGCCGACGCTAACGCCAAATCTGTTCCACCTGCGACCGAGAAAACCAGTGCAACCGCTGTAGCAATCTCTTGGGAGGTTCCAGTCAATGGTGTCAAGGATGCAGGGGGCAAGAAGTACTACCCAAAATGTGTGTGCTCGGATGGTGACTGCAATAAGCCCCTGGTCGGTATGTGGGAGGGTATATGCATATGTATTCGTATTGGTATGTGTTGGCGTGTATGTATATTTATACACAAGTTTATATATGTGTATCGTGCTGTCAAAAGTGTCCACTGATCTGCCTCTCTTAAAAACTTAAACTCAATATGTGTAGTTCTGCGCCTCTATTTTTTATCAATATGCATACATACTAACTCGTACTTAATGTGTGTGTATAAATATGCACATACAGTGGGAATGTTTGTGCATATATATATATGTAAATATATATGTATGTATCTTTAATATGCATCAATATAACTTACTATCAATTACAATAAGGACAGCTTTGCACATACATGTAGAAAGGAGTCTCCATACACGAGATGTATTTACATGAACTGAGCTCAATCCCTGCGACCCTTCCTTCATAAATTCCTAAACCCTAAAACCGGAAAAGCTCTACTCTCCCGCAGGGGATAGATATGTGTCTGATAACGAGGGCAAAAATACTGCCCTGACTGTGCATGTCAACGAGTTGAGTGTGGCAAATACACTGGCAGCACGCCCGCGGTTGTGAACGGCCACAGGTACTGTCCTGCTACCTGTGTGTGTCAGGACAAGTCGTGTGAATGACAGGTAGGTTTGTGTATGTGTTTGTAGACTTGGAGGTATGCGCCTGGACTGTGGTTTACGGTATCTGAGTAGAATATAATATCACAAATAGCTTGTGCAGTAGTGTCAATAATAGATTAATAGTGTATGTGTGTATGTATGAATCCTTGATACACTTGTGACACGTCCGTTGTATTGCAAGTCACACGTACTGTCCCACCACCTGTATGTTTCAGGATTAGTCATGTAGGATGAGTCATAACGTTGAGTGTTAAATACCACCTGTGTGTGTCACGACTTACACGGAGGCGTGAGTCACAATTATGTGTGTGGGAAGGTATTACACAGCTATAGTATGTATGTGGGAAAGCATGTCTATATCAGTGTAGCTATCTACGGCTGCCCCGTCACCTGTTCGGCCCATGCCGACACCATGTCCAGACTATTCAGACACTCTCATTCCATACATCTACACTGCCTGCAGGTTCAAGGAGGTCGACGGCCAACGGTTCTGTCCTGACTGCGTATGCCAACGCCCTGAGTGTGGCCAAATCCCCGGAGACGCAGCTAAGACGGTCGATGGCAAAAAGTATTGTCCCGGCTGTGTGTGTGCAGATGAGGAGTGCGGAAAGCCCTTCATGAACAATCAGTTCAAAGAGGTCGATGGCGAGCGTTATTGTTCAGACTGCATGTGCCAGCGTCCAGGTATGTTCGAGGTTGCGTTGTGCTGTGTACATGAAGGCGTCAATAGCATACGTCAACACGAGCTGCAGGTATTGTCTAAGTGGTATCTGTGCTATTGAGAAATGTGACAAAGGTATGTATACTTAGGTCATATATATATATATATATATATATATATATGAATATGAATACGAATATGTTTGTATGTAGATGTACGTACACGTATACGTACAAACAGAAATACACAAATTTACTAATATCTATATAAATCTGTTTTATATATATATATATATATATATATATATATATATATATATATATACATATACATATACATATAAATTGACATACATATTATTCACTTGTTCTCAAATTCTCTTGTTATCGCCATTAACACATCCTCAGTGTGTGGTGCCCACCATGGACCCTCTTCTGCTGTGCTTAGTGGAAATATATACTGCCCTACCACTTGCGTCTGCGCCGATACCAGCTGTGGTAAACCCTTCGTGAACGATGAGTATGTCACGTGTATATGTGGTCTTCGTTATACTGTATACAGGATAAGTGCTACCTATGTGTTTATGCACAAGTACACATGTACACGCATTATTCCCGTGCAAAAAATATCAAGTGCGATTCACATGTCTGATAAACATTCACAGCCACATGTGTTTATGTATGTGTTTATGTATGTGTATATGTACGTGTTTATATAAGTGTATATATTTGTGTATATGTATGTGTAAATATGTGTGTATACGTGTGTGTAAATATATGTGTATATGTATGTGTACATGTAAGTGTATATGTAACATGGTGTGTTGAATCAAATTATGTTTATGTACAAATTACATTATAGTCTGCATTCGTGAGTAACAAGCTGCTGTTTGAGTGTTACATACACGTTTACAAGTACATGTACATGCAAAAAAAAATACGGCCTACACTTTGACATTACATGTACACACGAGTACGACATGTGCAAATTTAACAAAATCCGTACGAGTCATTCCCATGCACATATGCTTAGGTACACGAGTACAAAATTTCATTCAAGTATGAGCAAAATTGAAGAAACCGTATGAAAATTTGTCACGATGGATAATCGGTACCTTATACTATAAGCTTAACCCTCTTCGGCATCTTTCGAAGGTTGCGTGCTCGCTCACGCTGAGCCTCTTTCTTTGCGAAGAATTTGGCTCATTCGCAGACAAATTCTTGGCTTTTACTAAAGGACTACACGACCTGTTTGATGGTACATGTTCTGGAATCCTCACCATGTACGATACCGTGGCCGCACCGTCTGTGTGTACGAGATCGTAGTCGGTTAATATTTCTTCGCCGACCTCGATTTTTTGCTTGTGTGCACGCAAACACCGACTTGAAGTGATGAAATCTCATGGCCCCGTCCGTTGCGTTTGAGCACGCAAGCTCAGTGTTGATATCGTGCTGTGATCGGCAGAGTTGATTACATGCGTCAGTTCGAACCATGGTGTATGTGTAAGTGTATACGTAGATTTAATGCTCGTATTCGTATATGTATACGTATATGTGTGTGTATTAATGCAAATTTTAATATTTGTGTGTATGCACATGTATATGTGCGTGTGTCAATGTAAATTTTAATGTATATGTGTATGCATATGTATATGTGCGTGTATAAATGCAAATTTTAATGTATGTGTGTATGCGTATGTATTTTTGACTGTATAAATGTAAAACTAATAATGTATGTATATGCATATGTATTTTTTTGTCTGTATAAATGTAAATCTTTAATCGTATGTGTATGCATATGTATATGTGCGTGTATAAACGTATTTTTTTAATGTATGTGTTTATGCATATATATTTTTGTCTATATAAGTGTTAATCTTTAATGTATGTGTGTATGCATATGTATATGTGCGTGTATAATGTAAATTTTAATGTATGTGTGTATGCATATGTATTTTTGTCTGTATAAATGTAAATCTTTAATGTGTGTATGTATGTATGTATATGCATTTATGTGTGTATAAATGTAAATCTTTAATGTGTGTATGTATGTATGTAAAGGTATTTATCTGTGTATAAATGTAAATCTTTAATGTGTATACGTATGTATGTATGTAAATGTATTTATGTGTGTATAAATATGTGTGTAATATCGATTAATGTTTCAATTAGAAGCTGACTGAGAAGCTGGGCTTGTGAGATTGTTTTGTAAAACAAAAGGCACTAAAGTCTCCAAAACTACTTAAAATTCAAAAAAGGATGGATTGGATTTTGGGACTGTGTCGGTGTTTTCCAAAAATTGACCGAGCGACTGGGACCTGTGTCCGAGTCTCTCGGTGAAAACACCAACACAGCCCCTTCCCCTCGGTTTATTTTGGAAAACGCTTTTGTCCTACGGTCAGCTTTTTTGTGTATTTTTTTGAAAAACAATCCAGAGTCTCTCAGTCGGCTTTTTGTGGTGTCGTCCAATAATCTGGCCGACAAATTGGAGCCGTACACGGACAGCAAAAAATCTCTTGGGTTACTAACGAACTTTGATACGAACAATGGATGCGAGAAACTATAAATTCAGGACAAAATACTTCACATTAAATTCACTTCATTCTCGTCCAGATTGTCGATGCAGCTGCCATACATCACATTGAATATCGACCTCATTCTCGTCCATATTGCCGTTGCTGCCGCCATAATACCCCACTAGCGCGCGTGAACGAGCCTGGTGTTTAGGATTAATGTGATATATTTGGTCGATTTGAAGCAAAAGTGGGGTATAGTCGCTGGTGCGCGTTTGGCAAAAAAAAATGCTAGCACCAGGGAGGCGACATAACAAGCCTGGAGTGTGAGACTTTTTTTTAACTCCAACAATCGCTAAAAAAAATATTGCAAAATAGCGTTTGGCAAAAAAGTAAGGCATTTTTTGTGTTTGGCGAAAAATATGTCAATTTTGCGTTTGGACACAAACAATGGGGGTTTTTATGTCAAAAAGAAGGTACTTCCATACTGATTTCACCTCTGCTGATGCCGATTTCCTCAGACAACATGTTCCGTCTCCGCAACTTACTTCCCCGAAGTCTGGTATTGCATGTGCATATTGTCGCCTTGCTATCAGTTCTGAGTATCGTGCCTATGAACTCCTAAATACATGGCTTCTCAACCTCTGCACTAGTCTTCTTTCTGCTCGCTGTCTTTCTACCCCACGTCCTTAATCCGTTCCTGCTATGCATAGGGTTGTAAAATCCGCGGGCTCTCATCCTGCGATACGAAAGAAAAACGTCACCGTGTTGACACGAAAGTAAAACCGTCGTAGGGCCATCCACTATCCTCCTCGCCCGCCAAAAGACTAAGCGCCAACCGAAACCCGATAGCCCGACGACCTATAAATATCCGGGACAAGTGAGGTCGCAGTTCACTTTACTACTGTGAAGCTAGCGACCTACTTGTTAAATAAACTTGGCTTACTGTTGCTCCACTTTCGTGCCGAACCCCAGTGGCTTTACATGTTTTAAAAATAATAATAATAAAAACCCCACTTTTTGTTTTAAAAAATAAATAAATTTCTGACTCAGTCATCACTCATCAGAACTTCAGAAGTCTCAAGTCTGTCAGACAGTCAGACAGTCGGATAATCAAAGTCAGATAGAATACTCAGAATTGTAGTCAACAGAGACGGGAAAGTCAGGAGATTTCAGATTACACAGAAGACTGGTTACTAGAGAGAGAGAGGGTCAATGGTCAGTGGCCACTCTCTGGGGTCAGAAACTCAGCGGTCAGTGGTCAGTGATCACTGATTAGTGCCTACTGCAGACTCACTCTCAGACTCTCAGTGGACACTGGCGAGTGGCGACTGGACAGTGAGAGTCTGGTCAGCTGGTCACTGGTCAAAAATTCAAAACCAGTTAAGTGTGGACTGTGGAGTGCGAAGTGACTGCGGGCTACGGAGTGCGGATTGCAGACATGACCCTATGAAAGTCCACCGGGTTGTCAGTGCGAAACACTTCTTTCATCGGAAGACAGAATGAAATTTCAATTCGAAATCCATCAAGACAAACTTTCAGAGGGTCATGCTGTAGAATGTAGACTGTAGAGCGTGTATTTACTACCGTATACTACAATATAGTTGTGTACTAAGTATAATCCTTACTCCTATATCTTGTGCAAGTACGAGGGAGAAGTAAAAATGCATAGAAAAACAGAACTAAGGGCTCTGCATACATATAATCATTTTAATTTATAAATAACACTATATATATATATATATATATATATATATAAAACACACACACACACACACACACACACACACACACACACATATATATATATGTATATATGTATATATATATATATATATATATATATACATGGATACATACATGGATAGATAGAAAGATAAATACATATACATGTATATCCATATATATATATATATATATATATATATATATATAATATATAATACATATAAATACACACACACACACACATGTATAATATAATATATATATATATATATAATATATATCAATATATATGTATATATATATATAATGCATATATATATATATATGTATATGTATATGCATATGCATAATGCATGCATATGTTTATGTAATCATATGTCATATGTATATAATGTAATAATAATATATATACATATGTATATATATGTATATATATAATAATATATAATGTATATATAATATCATAATTATTATATATTAATATGTTCATATCATATATATTATATACATATATCCATATCCATATCATCCATATCCATAATAATATTATGTTCATGTTCCATATCCATTATATGTGTAATATATATATATACATACATGCCAATATATCATCATGCATGCATCATCATGCATATATGGTATATGTATGTTATATGCCATATATATATATATATGTATATATATCATATATATATATATGCATATATATCATTCATATATTCATATATATATATATATATATATATATATATATATATATATATATATATATGTATATATATATATATATATATATATATATATATATAATATACATATATATACATACAAAACATAACATCAAACACACACACAACGCACACGCACGCATGCATATGCATATGCATACATATGTATATGCATATACATACATGCATGGATGGATCGATGGATGGATGGATGGATACATGGGTGCATGGATGCATGGATGGATGATGGATGGATGGATAGACAGACAGATAGACAGAATAGATAAAATAAAATATATATATATATATATATATATATATATATATATATATATATATATATATATATATATATATATATATATATATATATATATATATATATATATATATATATATATATATATATATATATATATATATATATATATATATATATATATATATATATATATATCTATATATATATATAATAATACATACATACATATATATATATATATATATATATATATATATATATGTGACAGTGTTGACTGTTGACTGCTGTGAAACAGTCAGTTGGTCACGGACATTCGTGGTAGGACGTACAGCCGTAGTCTGAGTGGTTGACAGTTGACACTGTGAGTCACGAAACTCATGACTCACACTTCACAGTCACACGCCTCACGATTCGAGTCATGATCAGGATGATGTACTATGTATGTAATTGTAAGATGATAAGGTGCATAGCCTTCTAAATTATACAGTACATATGCCATAGTATTCTAAAAATTGAAATATATGTTTTATAAATATGTAGTCTTATTTAGTATTTTGTTTTAAAAAAAAAAGAATGATATCATGAGACTGATGAAGTATGTATATTTGTACCAGAAGACATTTTTATAAACAGTAAAAACTGGGTTAAAAAAGTATCACGATTTTTAATCTTTTTTTGAGAGTACTCATTTTGATTAAAAATATAAAAATATATTGTTTATTGTATCGAGTTTCGGGCTCCTTTACATCACTCCAACACCAATTAATATTCAGACTCTACGAGAATCCCACGGTTACCGCCAACCGTATTTTATTTTTATTTTACTAAAAATCAAACTATAAAAAGTAAGCACTGAGCACTGAGCAGCAGTGAGCAGTGAGCTGTGGCCTGTGAGCCTCATTGTGGAAGACAGTCTGGTGCCCGCCAATCTATATTTGGCAATTGTAAATGATATAAAGATCATTCGCACAGGGGCAAATGATGGAACTTTTAAAACGTGTATGTTGCTAAGTACATACACCAATATGCCTAACCAAGAGTCAAGCTATCACATCGGAGATGGACCAGGTACAGATGTATTTGAGGCAGATCCCCCTACGAAACCACTGAATATTATCAAGAATTTCCAGTTAGGGTGGTTCGCGATGGTGATGGGGTGGGGTGGCACCGCACTGGCCTTAAACATTCTTCCCGGTGTATCTGACGATGTACATAATGTGCTCAACATAATCGGAACGGTTATATGGGTGTGGGATCTTTTTTACTGCATTATCTTCTCAAGTTTATTATCGGCCCGCATTATTCTGTATCCTAAGCCATACTGGGAGATGATGAAGGGCCCCGCTCAATTCTTATTTTTCGGTTGCATGCCAATGGGTGTCGCAGTCGTGGGTATGGGGTTTGTACCCTTCGGACCCAATATTATGTCCGAAAAGGTCTCATACGAGATAGCCTACGTATTGTTTTACCTTGATGTCGCTCTCAGCGTGATCGCCATGGTACTCCCACCATTTATGATGGTGGTCTATCAGAAACACACTCCTGAAAATATGCAGTCCCTTTGGCTTCTTCCGTTCGTCTCGTGCGTTGTCGCAGCAGCACAAGCGGGCGTTGTCGGGCCCGTAATGGAAGATTTGAGCCGACAGCAAGACATCCTATTCACAGGTTTTATTTTGTGGGGAGCTGGAATACTAACTGCTGCACCAATTATAGCTATTTACATGTCGCGGTTAGTATTTTACGGCTTCCCACCTAATGGTTTGGGCAACTCAGTATGGGTGATCCTGGGTCCGATTGGTCAGGGTTGCAATGCAATCTTAATGTTAGGCCGTAATGCAGGTCAGTTACAATGTACAGGCCATTTCTGTCCGGACGAGGCTACTATTACGGACACATGTGTGTGCAGCGGAGCGCTGACACCCTTAGGTGCCTTTGGGTACGTATTACCAGGTATCACGCTCATGACTGGGTGCGTGATGTGGGGCATTGGTGTGTGGTGGTTGTTCATGGCAAGCACGGGCAGTATATACCATGCAAGTATAGTGGATAAGGCAATTAAGAAGGTACACAATCCCATGAGTAAGAATCAGTCGTTCTTGACACCAGATAACAAAGGAGGGCTTAGCGAGACGACGATCAATCAACCACAGCGCCGGCCGAGAGCACTGCCCTTCAACCTGGGTTGGTGGGGAGTAGTTTTCCCCTTCGTCACGCTGATCATGTAAGTATACGAATGGGCTTTTTGCATGCACGTGTTAGTTTAATCAGCTTTAGTGTCCCACATACACGCGAGCTGTGTAGTTCTGGATTGAAATTTGAAACTACGGAGCTCGGCGGTTGTCCATAGTGGAATATTGTACACATTGCAATAGTTATTTTGGGACTTCTCACCACGGCAGAACAAACAAGTTTTTGCAACAGTGGTTTGCTGTACGATTCATAAACAATATTAATTATTTTCCTTACTCTATCCATCTTCTCTATTGCACAGGGGTACCGGACAGCTATATATCGATACAGGTTTCGGTTGGTTCATGTGGTGTGGCCGCATCTTCACTGCGTGTCTCGTGATAATTTCATTCTACGTGCACATCAAAACAATCTCCAAAGCTGTCACTAGAAAATTTTGGGTCAACTTTGGCTAGCTCCAAAGATGCCAATTTTGGACATTTCCATGATACTTTTATAAGATGTAGGCGCAGAAAATCTCGAACGCGAGGACCTCCGCCAAAAATTTAGTTAAATCAATTGCGATATTGCAATTGCAGGCTTATAGCCAAATAAAATTGGGCAAACTCTTTACATAATCCCAATAAACACATAATACCAATAAACAGAACTTGTACTGCTGCGCGATCCTCCACACATAACAGTGAATGAACGTTAGCAAACATACACCACTAGCAATCTAGAAAGTATATGTATCGCATTCAAAGGGTCGTGTTCAACACGCATTTGACTTTCGTAGATAAATGCTAATAAGGCACCAATACGCCTATGGCTGCAACGTACACGAGTCTTGTTCGGACTAAGTCTATTAGCGTTACGGACTACGCTTGTGAATATGCTGGATTTCTGTCTCGTCTCAGACTTAATATCAATTTTGTATATGATAGCGACTATCATGAAAATGAACCTACTCGTGTACACCACTACTTCTTCAATTTCTTCTCTGAGGGGCCTGCGGCAGGCGATGCACGCTTGTTTGAAGTGTTTGCGTTGGGTTCGTCAACTGCCATCGCATCTGTCGGAACTACCGAAAGCCCGGGGATATGGGGTTCTACCAATTGCATTACTAATTTCTGATGCTGTTCGTTGCTACTATCTACGTGAATTTGTACCTTTAACCTATCGAACATGTGGAACTTGTAGGGCTTGCCATCTGCAGGAGGTGACGGGGTAAAATTAAACAAAATCATTAAATTCAAGAAATGACATTGAAAGCGCTGTCGCCGCCACACCGTCTTGATGAGCACGTATTTAGTGCACAACTGACACAAACGAACTTATGTGTATATATTCAGTAGTAAAACAGCCCTGTGCGGGATGAAAACCAGGTCGCTTTTACAGTGGTTATTCTCGAGATGCTTCAATTGTCAAGAAATAGATGATGATATGATGATCGATAGGTCAACATCTGCAACTGAATAACACTTCAAGCAACGTGTGCGTCTGCATACTACATTTTATGCATGCCCATTCAATGCTAAATTGGTATGAGACGTGACAGCATTACGACCATAATTCCAGCATATACACACTGAGATCCATGATGGCGCATGCAGGTTTGGCAATGATACACAATACCGTGTGGGCTGCGCAAATCTGCAATTGATGCATGCGCTATTGATCAACTAAAAAGAATATTGTATCAATTCATGGGATAGCATATAGTATATCAAAATGACGCGCCAAAACACGCTTAAGTATTGTTAAACCTCCCCCTATATAGATACATGAGCTAGCGAACCTAGCAAGTAGCAAGCCCGATGTAGGCGGTGAGTACTCGCTTTGTGTGTCGCAATATGTCCGGACGGAACATATTCACATATCAGTAAATGCTCTGCTCAAGCGAAATTGTACTACTACACATACGCCGTATACATAAATTTACGTCAGTAGAATTGATGCAACATAGGTATGCGATTGATAAGCTACGGTAAGGATACTTCAATGTTGCTGCATACCTTCGGTGGTGAGCGTTAAGGCTTGTTTGTCTTCGGCATAGTCCGTATGCTGCGAATCGAAATACACCACAGATTCGAAACCATACTTCGGCACAATCACAATCAGCGCATTATCCTTCACGCGAATAATGTATCCATCCTCTACTACAACCTGAGGCATCGGATTGGTGAACAGGCCCAGAGTGTGGGAATGGGGTGCGACAATGGACGACTTCAGTAAGTAGTGTGGGTAGTGAGTGACATAATCTAGAGCTCTCTCAGCACAAATGCAAGTGTGGCTACTCGTGTCTTCACTTAAACAGCGTCTCCGGAATCGTACAAGCATATGAGCTCAACCCACTGGCGCACCGGTCCATCACAAATAGCAGCGTTTACACCACACTTTCACACATATTGCAACTTTCTGCCTGATGAAATTTGCCAAGAATAGCACACGCAGCCACCTAGAACAAAGTAAATACACTCTATCATCAAAAAACCATACACATGGTTATACATACTCGGTTCTTAAAGAAGAGGTGTGTATAGAGCTCAACCGAAGCACGCCCTGCAAACTGAGCATTGCGGTGTCTGTAATTTAAGTTGTCACACAATGTTTCCACATCGGATTTGCCTAGTAGCGTTGGATCGGCATGGTCCCAGCCGATAGAGGACCCTAACAATCTGTGCACAATCACGTCCGCATATCTGTGAAGTAAATAAGCTTGATGTGAGACTTGGTCTGCGGTGATAGACTACCAGCTACAGCTATCAATTTCATTTTGAGTTTATCGTCATCGTGGGAAATTGAGTAATAGACATGCAACAAGCAAGTTGACATTAAAATAGACGGGTTGCACAAAAACGAGACACATGAGTATTAAATCCATATCTTCATCAGTCGACGCGAACGCCGGTTCATCGAGTACGATAGGCGCACGTACGGCCACACCCGAGACTAAAATCATGCTCAGTATTTACAAGATTCAAACGATGGTCAAACTATGTTGATTGTACTGTATGATATAAACCTTGTCCGTATATGTTCAGAATCGCATACCGACGGATCGGGGATGTGAAATGAGTGTATATTGGTGCGGCCAGACCGTAATGTTTGTAGTCCTCCTCTGGCAGGGTGCCGGAACTGAAATACTGAGCCTGTAAGAATATGATAAAATGGACAAATAGGTATATTAGAAGCGCAAGTGGGTCAAGATGTATACAAATGCAAGACGCGCACTTGGGATTTACCTTATCAGTCTCAATACAGTCAAAAGCAAATCATCGTATGGTGGTTGTAGTGCTCTTATGCACGCCACACTTAGCTGCCACAGAGTAAATTGTAATTTTTCCAATGTAAAAATGGCATGTAGAAGCTACAAGATAAATAAACGTAATGCATATATATTGAAAAGGTCAGAGGCAACGACATGCTTCACGAAAGACTACTGAAAAAGGCAATTGTCAACTGGACTAGACGAGGTATGTAGTATACTGCTGATAGGCACACAAGTGAGGAAACGTACCTGCATCATACATCTGGTGGTCAAGATACGGATAAGTGTATTGAAGTACGGCCGATCTGGCAGGACTGCCTTGTCCAGCGACTCAGCCAGCTTCTTTGATGAGGATACGTCTAATTCTACATTTACAGTCTTGGCCCATGAGACCTGGAAGTAGATAAAGCCAGAGATATAAATTAGAGATATAAATTTATAGATTAGCTTAGACGTGAGAGCTGGCCCATAGTATCACCCGACTGTTATGTCCCTTAGTGGAAGGTGAATTCAGATTAGTTGTGCACAATGGCTGTGGCATAGGTTTGACGGCGTGCCAGCGTCCGTTTGCATGGAACCGAGATATCGTTTCTACCACCATAAAGTTGTTTTAGATGGATTCAGGAGTTTGATCTGCCAGAAGCGACCATCGGACTTGTAAGTGGTAACCGCTATACCTAGATATTCAATCATCACAGTTGCACGACAAAAACATACCACAAAGCAAATTACAACCACCACAAGAGTTGAAGAGGGAGTTATCTTCAACCATGCCACACATACCAGAGAGTCGAAACGCTCTTTATTTGGTGCAGGATGTCTTCTCAGCATCGAACTTTCCGGGAACTGTTCATGTATCCTTTGAGCGACCTAGAAGACAGTTCAGAGGTTTGAGATTAGCTCGTTGCGAGCGCATGTATCGATTTGAAAAAGATAATGCGGTATATCACAAGCTATCGCACTGTCTACCCTCGCACCAAGAACACATCGCAATTGAGTGATGTATATAATATATGGAGATTCGATTGGAGTCTCACCTGTACCAAAATCAGCGATACAACTGATACACTCCAATAGGTCAACAAGCGCACGCAAGCCGTCACAAACTACCACGGTCATTCAACTCGTAGTATGACATTACCGGGACATCCACTATCAGAGCACGAGAATTGCACGCATCCACAAACTTGGATAATTTAAACGTACCGTGCAATTGGCTAACAGCATAAACTCCTCCACCAAGGAATTGGTTTCCTTGAGCTCTTTCACGTTGACCTCTAGCGGATCGCATCGTTCGTCTTCCATGTCCATTTTAAAGCGAACTTCCGGAGACGCGAGAGAGAGTGCACCGGCCTCAAAGCGACGCGCTTTTAGGATCTAACGAGATAAGGTATATTGAATAGAAGAGCAATGGTGAATTTGAATTGGACCGTCAACAGACCGCAGACGAATACAAACAGACGTGACTCCACATACGTGTACAAAACCTAACCGTAGGAATTGCTGGTGAAGACACATAAGTTTTCCTAGAGCACGTCAATCAAGAGTATGATTGCAATTTATGTTTTAATTGCCACTCTGCAGGCACTTAAACGCAGCTAACCCACACAGCAAACAGTTGTATATTTTATGATCCGATGTTTTGAGAAGTATCAAATTCCAGCACTGCTTGCTGCGACATATGAATCTAGCAATGCAAAGCACGCCTACATGCGATTGGTTCTAGCTCGGAATAAAATCTAACTTGATGATAAGCAACAAAAAGTAACACCTCAAATACTAAATCGACAAGATTTATACTTCTGCTTACTTTCCAAAGAACATACATACGCACCTTTGCAAACTTGTTCAGTTGTCTGATACTCTTGGTGAGGTCGTCCTGCTGGGTCTTATCATCTACGCGTGCCTGCGCTTCATCATATGTGAGCGATGCCTTCGAGCGAATGACCGATTTGGTGAACATCACATCCACCATCTCGCACTCAGGTGTCATCTCCCACAGACACGAGAAAGCCAAACGGTCAACATTTGATCTGTGAGAACAAAGGGTAGTATCAGGATCCGTACGGCTGATGATCGTCTACACGCGTGTACGATACACTTTAATCCAAAAAAAAAAAAGTGGACCACGATGAAGGAACTATACTTACATACGCCATGAAATACCTACATATAAGCCCCTTCTGAAAGGAACATAACCCATAAATCCGTTACATACCGCAACGAACACAAGTTGCTACCCAGGAGCTCCGGCAACATATCAATACGATTGTCCGTCAGATACACCGTGGTACCTCTGCTAGCCGCTTCCTTATCCATCGCTGTACGAGGCCTTACAAAGTGTGTCACATCCGCAATATGCACACCCACTTCGTAATTACCGTTGGGCAGAAGGCGAGCATGCAAAGCATCATCGATATCCGTGCAGCCGGGAGGATCGATTGAGCACACGTCTAAGTAGCGCAAGTCCTTCCTCCTGGCCACCTTCAGAGGAAAAATAGCAATTAAATTCACAACAATATGTTCGGTGTGGTGAAGATCCAGTATTCGCGTGGAGATGTATGGTATCGATAGACGAGAACGAATTACATAGAGGCAACAACAGACTGTAAGAATAACTCATGTGCAGAAAACCAAGCAAAGCATGGCTTAAGAATTGGAAGGTTTAAACGATGTCAATTGCGTGGTATGGCGGCACCATTATCTATATCTAATTCATGTAGTTAAAAGGACAAATAGATTATACATTCATTTGCTATATGCTACAGCGCTTGCTCCAGATACACAGACACCGTCAGCAATCACAAGTTATACCACACACAATATACTAAGGAATAAATAACAACAAAGGACCGGTGCAATGCAGAACACATCGAGTACTGACCTCTTCATCAGTGAGCACCCACGGGGTGGCAGGCAAGCAAGCCAGCACATCCCCTGAGAACTTGGCGTAGCTCACATCGTGCTCAATCAGAATAACTTCGCCCTCCGCTACTCTGTCTCCTAGATCACCAATCACACGCACAAAGTGGCCGTTGGGGTACATAGACGTTCGCTCCCACCCGTCAATGTTGACAATGATTCGTTTGCCCTTAAGACTTTCCGCTTGACGTGTTTTGATTCTGTAATACAATGGGCAGGTGGAGTAGACAACGATGGGACATGAACTACACATCGAGATGCAGAGGGTATACAAAAAATTGTGGGCAAAGGTAAAGGTGTTGGTAACTGCGATCTCTCATGCTCCACCATCCATCTTCAGTAATTTTCACTCAACCTCAGTTTGAATTGCTTTCGTTCAACTAATAACCCTGTTGATGCTGAGATGGGCTTCTTCTCTCACACGAATTACCAAAAAATACACACACGCATTGTTTGCCAGTTAGCCAGCAACCATGATATTGTCGTGGATAAATATTTGTTCACGGTTTACAGATAGAAGTTCTTCATTTCGTTCTCACTGAACACTCACTTGCGCATGATACATTCAACAGCGCAATACAAAGACATAAATAGCACTACAGTATGCACATCAGTGTATGCTAATGATATCTATATTCACTTTCTCACCTAATATTTGGTATACTCCTGTCCTGGGGCCTAAACAGATGGAATACACCACTTCCTTTTGAGGGCGCTAGCACACCACAATACGCTCTCCAGTTTCGCTTGACAATACCCACCACTTTACCACAGGGGGGTGGAGGGCCTAACGATGCAGACGGCAGTACAGGCGCACTCTTCGCTTCGCCGCCAACAGCATCAGTGTCTGGTTGATCTGCAGGGTTCGCGCAAAAGGTATTGCGACATTGAGTATGTAAACTTGAAAAATAACTTACACATGTGTGCATTTAGAGTGTGCTGATGATCTTCATCTCAGCGGGATTCTGGTCTGGCTTCCACCGGCTTGGAGGAATCACGCACCTACACAAAGCAAGCACCACGTACCCTCAGAAATATACCCCCAGAGATAGAGAGTTGCTAGCTATCAGATTGATACGCGCGCGCAGTAGCTCCGACCACGCGCTTACTTAAAACAGCGAATATAACAACTGCTTACTACAGTTATGTTGACCTATCGACGATTTAATCATGTAATCATAAAGTAACACGAATATCGGGCTTAAGCTACTGGTTGGAACACCATTGACTAATGTTGACTAGGTGAATAATACCTATTCCAAACGTCTATGAGATACATTGTATGCTCGAACAATTGGGACAGAATCATTGTTGTTATGCTTAGCACAAGTGCGTGCTCAATAAGATACACTTATGTGTCGATTCTTTCACCAGCTACACGAAGGTATGTGCACACATCATCCACATGTTAAATTAGGTGCTCACATGAGTGATATGTGTCTGTCTCTGTCGATATGAAGTTTCTTCTGGTCTATAGGTACCAACTCGCCTACAAAGTAACATTAAATACAAAAGCTGCCTCAGTACATACCTAAGTATATACAAAAGCTGCCATTAACACCGCCACACATTCATCGTTCAAGCATTCAAACACACCTTCCTCGTCGCCCTCATTTACGGCCAGGGTCTTGGACGGATGTTCCCACTCATTCTCAGGTAGCAGCTTCACAGCGACTATATCGCCGAAGATCGCTCTGTTGCACGCCAACCTGCCCTTTAAAAGAATCGGCTCGGGGTGGGCTTTCGCACTCACATATCCTTCTAGGTAGTTCTCGCGTGATCGGTTGAAGGTGCCTTGGACCAGCGCGCCGGACTGAAGGAAAACGCATCCATGGTTGGGAGAATAACAGCGTCAATACCAACGTATATTCCTTTTTCCAATGAATGATGAGCGTACCACGAATTTTGCACTGTCGATTGTTCAACGATGGGTTTGTCAAGCATATGCCCTCGTCAGGCATCGCTGCCCAAGCGAGCACGTTGCTCAATTGATCGAACCCATTTTCGGCTTAAATTTCGCATCGGGTTGTACAATAAATTCAAAAAGAATCGTGAAAATTGCTAAGCTATATTTGGGATGTTGAGCACAGCATGATGGCACACTCGGATACATTGATAGATACCTTCCTCCGAACAATACACAATTGTTTGAGCGGTAACTGACCAGTCAACTAACGCACAACTCGGTCATTATTCCCAGCATAGCAAGAAATGATCCACCAACCAATCAAATACGCAACATATCAAGTGCACAAGCGCATACGTATGCAATATCTTATTCCTGGACTTGCGCACAGAAAGCAAACCCTTTCACTTTGACCCCTCAATACAGGTTCATCCACTAAACCTCATACAAAAGCACACAACGATAGACACACCTTGATACCAGCCTGTACGGTTCCCTTTGCTAGGTAGTCTGGGTAGTCCAATTTATCGCCTGCAGGGGTCGATGATGATATAGAATCGGATGCCAGCGCTAAGAGATCTACCATTTCTGCTGAATTTGGGAGTCCGTTGACGTATTGTTCAATTGTCGCACATGGTATATTGTCCAGCTCAGCCAAGCGTTTATTATCCCTACGTTGAGGAAAAAAAAGTAGAAAATAAAATGAAAATCCACGTAGCTCATAGAGATAAGACCTTCTGTGGGCGAGAGAATTTGCGTATGCGTTCACAAGCGAGCTGCCCATATCATAGACGAAATTCAATAACCCTAAAAGGTGACACGCAACAGCTTGGCGCGTTGTTGTGTAGAAACAAAGTGGCGTGATACTTGAAACCTGCCATACATTCTCGCCAAAATGATGAGTGATAGACGGAAGAATCAACAGAAACAAACACTCCGACATAGTGTAGAGAGTTAAATATACCTGGTGCCACTCGGTACAAATTTAAACATGCATATAAAGTCGAAACCAGCAAAACTTACCTGTCATTAGTCAGCATGACTACTCTGACGCCTTTATTCTGCGGCAAGTGTTTGTTGTACCATTCCGTACTAACACGGATAGCGCGATCGTTTCGGTCGTTGGAACTCTCTTTCGGCAGACGCTCCACAAATACATCTCTGTGGTGTTCGTTTGTGAACACGTATGTGTGTTTTTCATGATTGGCGATAATCGCTCGAAGACGCGTGTAGATAGCTGTATTTTGGTTTTTGACCTGTGTTTGAAGGCATGATATGCATATCAGTAACTGTTCGTGTAAGTAGGTGGGACAGAAGTTCAGTACGCATCATACGTCTCGACTATGTACAACTATATATATATATATATATATATATATATATATATATATATATATATACATACACACACACACACACACACACACATATATATATATATATGTATATAAATATACATACATACACACACATATATATGCGTATATATATATAATATATATATATATATATATATATATATATATATATATATATATATATATATATATATATATATATATATATATATATACGCCATACAAGTATATACACAATCCCACTCACTGACACGTTCATATATATATATATAGTATATACATACATACACACACACATATATATATATATATATATATATATATATATATATATACATATATATACTCGCACACACTCAACCACGCATCCATCTACACTTACCCACCCACATGCACACACATATACACATATACACAGACGCACAGACACGGACACGGACACGGACACAGACACAGACACAGACACAGACACAGACACAGACACAGACACAGACACACAGACACACATATATATATATATATATATATATATATATATATATATAGCGCCAAATTCAAATATATCTGGATAAGAAACAACTACCATAAACCCCTAAATGATACAGACATATCAGTATTTCCATAGATGTTGACATTCGTGTAAGAAGTTAATCTATATGTGAAAGATGAATATACTGCTACGAATACTTAGCAAAAGTGATCCGTTAGGATTTACTCATACCCAGATGTATACACTTATAACTTCTACGCAATATCGGACAATATAGTTCTGCATGAAGTTTTCATACCGAGAGTATATGACGTAAACACATCTGTTAGTGGATCGTAATAGATATATACAAAGCCCCTTGAAACATATTTTCGTCACCGTAGTGACATACGATTATACGGATACACCGACAAGTAATTTAGACATATTTGTATATATTTCCCACCGGTTCCAGCGGGCATCAATTGTATGTCACAAAAAAGTTTCCATAATCAGAGTGCACTTACCTCATCTAGGACCGTTTGCAGGATGATGATGTTGGTTATATTTGCGTGCTCCAATAGATCAATTTGATGCAGAACAACGTTTGTATCCGGCAGTATGTAGTGAAAGAATTTGAACTTCTGAGACTGCGATTCAGCGCTAGGTGTGGCCTGCAGTGGCTTCTCGTCGCCACCACACTTTACACAATGCTCAGCCCCACACCAGACGTCATCGCGCATATAATGCTCTCTATGGACCTTCACCACATTTCCTTTGCGTGTCTTCTTCACGAAAGTTTTAGACTTCAACATGGTGAATGAAGTCTGCACTATACTATGGGAAGATGTGAGCGTTTCGTTGATATGTATACTAATAATAATCGGATCAAATAGTAGTATCTATCACAGATTCTGCCACAAAATCATAAAAGCAAAAAGGGCGGGTGATTTGAGATTTCGGATTATTTTGATAGTGGTGGTACACGTGCAGATAAACTTGCCGAAAGTTACTTGACCTGTTAAAAAGTACAGCCTATTAGGTGAATTACTGTGTTCATCTCTAGATAGAGAGACTCCCATCCCAGCAGTGGCGTGTTAAACGCAGTTGCGTCTCAACGGGGAAGTCAACACTGTTAAAACAGACAAGGGGCAAGATTAGTGATTATGAGTAGTATCAGCTGTATAGGTCATCATTAAAGCAGCCACTACTCAGGAAACACGAATTGACGACGATAAGGCGACACTGACACACTCGTAGTTTCAATTGATTTAAGTATCCCGACAAATCACTTAAATAAGTCACCTTATTCTAAATATATTGCCCTGTCTTTGAATTTTAACCATAGTATTGTTGGGGAACAACGCTACTGACGAGCTTCTATTAATCAACAAAAGACAATTTCTATAATTCACGCAAGCAACATAGTATTGTGATAGGGAGATTGCAACATCGTACTGTGATAGGGAGATTGCAACATCGTACTGTGATAGGGAGATTGCAACATCGTACTGTGATAGGAAATTTGCAACATCGTACTGTGCTAGGGAGATCTGGGGAACATCATGAACCTGCGGTTCTTTCAATCAGATTACACCTTATAGTGGTGCGGAATCGGAAGCCATTCCAAAAATAAATTAGTAGGCTAATCTTGTGACTTGGCGTTACCGCCATTTATAGATTCTATATCCAATCAACTGTAGCCCCTGGGTACTCGCTTGAAGGGAATGTCGATTATTATGGTGCCGACATACCTCAAAACAGAAGAGTTACATATGTGTAAAGTCATGTATATTCGAAGTCTTCAAACAGAGCGATTGTAAATTATGATTTCTAATGCGCTTAAAAACACCCGTCGAAATATTTAAAAGCGGATAGTGCCAATCAGATAGATCAAACGTGTATAGTAGTTGTGCGCGGGATGGTAATCGTATAGCTGGAAGATCAGTATGCTTGACATTTGACAATCTAAAAGCTGGAGTTCGAGTCGGCAGAGACCGTGATTTCAATATTCCTGTGAAATAGATTTTTATCTTTTCTTCGCCACGATTGTCAATGATTGCACTGTCCGTAGTCTAGCGATTGTCACCACAATGTATAGCTACCGCTCGAATAAAGCTGAACATATGCAAGCAGCTGTGGCCTAGCAAATGTGTGCTTGATGTAACACTGATGTTCCGCACTGAGAGTACAATCCTACGTATCACTTAAATGAGATTTCACTCGTACAGCATCTATTGTCTTGCTCAATGCAAAGATAAGCGGATGAATGACGAATAATTTTTCAGAGAATATATGACGAACAACTGAGGAGCTTCGAAGGAATGCTCACATATTGGCATAATGTGATTGGTATTAGTGTTTTCAATTTGTTATGCTACCTAATTGATATCTATTCACAACATGCGATACCCTCAGTTTAAAGCTTGTACAGCGACGAAAGAATTTATTTATAACTTTTTAATCCAGTTTGTCGTGGGTCTGGAGTCAACTTGCTCACTATTGCATCACACCGGAACAAAAATATTCTCGTATTGGGGTTGTCCCTCGTCGTATTATACTCCTGAAAGTAGCGAAGTGGTATCTTGTATTTGACGTGCAAATCTCACTAGGGGTAAATACCTTTCAAAAGTAAGAATCGCAGGCGAAGAACATCAATCTTGAGGTAAAACCGATATTAACAGATAGGAACAGGAGGGTTAGATAATATGGTATAAAGTATTCCCAGATTGACATTTACATGATAGTAAACGACACCCTTATCCCGAGGTGTACTTTTTGGAGGTTCAATTAACTTGCCAATAGCGCAATAAGCGGGCGAGGATACTACTGAATAATAGGTATAGTCCAGAGATCTCCCACACCACACACATCAGTCAAAAGGCGAGGAATCGAGTTGCTATTACTCTGGTATCCTTGCTCGCAATAAAGCAGCCAGTCACGTACAGTTGTAGACATTCTGCTATCAAAACACCCGTACAGTAGGTCCATCATGGTAAACATCACACTGTCAATAAGGATATAATGCTACCGACTATCTTCGCTAAAGACCATTTCCTTGACGACGATCAAAACCCTATCGACGACATATTCATTATGCAAACCTACGACCGAAATGAAATCCATATTATAATAATAGCTAGATCTAAACACCGCTCCACCACGACAGTAACTGGACACAGACACCCATCTGAAGCACAACTAGCAAAGCGTGAAGTTGAAGAACAACCTACAACGTCCATATGAATTCAATACATCAATATGGACTTTCCCTAATCCGATACAATATTATGTGCCGCAGTCTGGTATTAGTTGAATACAATTCATATTTACTATTGTCTAAGTTGGCATTTATTGATACAAGGTTGGGTTCATACGTCCCCTCAATGCCAGAGGCTCATCCATCACCCGCAGACACAACGAATTGCATCTGTAGATTTGTGTACAGAATAAACTAATTGCCGACCAGATGCGCACAATCTGCATGTATGACACCGCCGGTGTAAGCTCGTATTTAAAAGAGAAGCTTCTCGATATTAATTTTAAGCGTGTTAATTTGTGAGCTGAGCTGAGAACCTTCCTTGGTAGTTACCGAACAGGCAATTACGGATCGTGAGACGCCGCATGCACGTCCAAGGGCCTGTCAGAGAAAAAATATATAAATACAATAAGCAAATGCAAACTAGCTTGAAGTCACAATCCAAGGAGAGAAAACACCCTTCCACTACAAGTTAATATCAAGTGCTTATACCGGGTACAGGAAACACCTCCCTAATAATGTTGGAGAATAGTATTAATTACAACCATAAATTCTTAAGTAATCGGCATATGTACAACTGCACGATATATAGGTAATGAAGTACTCGAGGTCATCCAACATGCAAGTCAAGTATCGACGTTACATTTTGACGGACAATCGCTTACTAGCCACATAACTCGATACACTTGAAAAAGAGCAGCTATAACATAATCGATGATACATTTTCCATCGTTAGGATAAAAAAAGGATCACACTTACAAGCGCGCCATAATGCAATGCAATAAACGTAGAATGCATCTTGCAAAACCTGCTGACCAACTTACCTGTTTTGAAGGGACGAATACATAGGGAACATTCTTATCCTCACAAAGTAGAGGCAGATGTAACAGAATCTCAATGGGCTCGGTGTCGGCGGCCATCACGATGAACTCTGAGATACCACGGTTGAGGGTCTTCGTCGCTTCGTTAGCTCCTTTCTTTAACTGCTTGTAATTGGCAGCCTGCTGAACCAAATCTAGGATGGTGACAGTAAGTTCGGCATCAGCCAAGGGGTATGCTTTAGGGTTTACTTCAGCCATTTTGTGTATGTGTTTATGGTATGAGAATGCTACGCAAGTGTGTGTATCAAATTAACAACCCGCTAAGTTTTAGTACGTGTCTGGTTGTCTGATTCTGTGATAATCAGAAATATATAATTGCGCACATTCTACTGTACATTTCAGTGATGACCTCGGCTATTCGGTGAGACGCGGATGGTCGGTGGCCCCATGTGTAATATTTGTCATTTCGTGTATTTTGGTTTTTTTTTGTGAGAAAAAAAGTTAGAAAAACGAACACTGGTGACTGACTGACTGGTGTCTGGTTTTTTGGCTCGAGTCTGGTCACTGGTCACTCTGGTGGTCTATTTTGAAATCCATACCGCTTCATAATGTAGAATATACCGGGACGTACAATAATCGAGCGACAGAGCCCGCCAACACAAGTGATCAGAGTGTCCCCGTGGGACATGGCCCGTGTTCGTGACGGGTGACTTCGTGACCCGTGGCTTTTTTTACAACCCTAAACCCTTCGATAACAGATTGAGCTATCCAAGGTCCAACGACCTTTTTTTAGCAGGCTATGCCACGAAGCATTTTCAAGAAGTTGGATATACATATCTCTTCTCTTGTATCACGTCAAGAAGTATATACGTGAGAGCGGTAAATATACATAGTGGGATTGCTTTATCTGAAGTCGTAGTAAATAAGGTGGATAGTTATTCGTGAAATAAGACCAATCATTTGGTCGTGATTCGTAAGCAAGGCGATAATTTGGGTTTAATTAAAGGGTTATTTCAAGGAGTTTTGAGTTCATAGCCATACCCGAAGCAGTATCTTCAATTCTGTTTACATTATGGGCAACAAACCAATGGGGAAGCGAAAGCACGCGCAAAACCGTCAGCGCCAAAGCGAGAATAAGCGACACAGATTAACAATCATCAAACCACATGCGTCGGCCCAGCATATGGAACCGACTACTCTCACCACAACTTCATACAATCCTCGAAAGGAGGGCCCGTATTCGAACGCCGATCGCATCTTACTTCTAGGTATTGGAGAATATTAAGTCAGTATTGGCTATGGTATTAGTATATTGATTGGAGAGTGTATTTTTATAGATGAAATATTGGTTGTGGTCCTTGCTTAACGGTGGAGGAAGTATTATGGCAAGGGTCTACATTGTGTAGGAAACGGGGAATAGTATGTTTCCCAAATAATTGCGAATTACATACATATTTCCAAATTCATTCTACCCTCTACAGATATATACAGAGACAGTGACGTTTTTGTCGTCTAAACATAGTTAGATACGTTTTTTTGTCGTCTAAACATAGTTGGGTAAATATGTGAACTACAATATGTGTATGAGAGTTGGTGCGTGTACAACTCCATTTGTATATGTGTATTTGCATTTGTTGATTCCCTCTTACACGCATGTGTATGTAGTCACTTGATCTATGTGATAAAATCTAACATACCGTTTCAGACGCGAGTCTACTTTACTAGTATCCATATCCAATCCCGAACATATGCTCCCTCAGATATGAACTCTCATCATCTTAACCGGATGACATATCTGCTTATTTACGTTTCCAAAGCTTGAATTGCATCTGTATAAATTAATATACATACACAAAAAGTATATCGAAAATCATGACCCTCTGGATCAGAGTTTTTGCGGAAAACATTGTATGTCCTGGAGACTTTATGATTCTCGACAAGACGCCATCCAGAGGGCCATGATGTGATGTTAATTTGTCGAAACATGTGGTTGTGCATTCTGAAAAGCTATGTGATACTTTAAATGATTTAAAACAACATAATAGATATGGTGTACATATGTAGACTTATTGCAGTGATACGTGCTTATGCATTGTGGGATATGTATGTATGAGTGGCTTGTACCCTAGTTCATAAGCATTTCATATGTACAGGTGAACATAATTTCTTTTGTAGATATATATAGATATTTATATATACATATACATACATACATACATACATATGTACATACATACAACATATACATACATAGATACATATATACATGTATACATACATACATACGTACATACATACATGTATGCATACATTACATTCATGCTTACATGGATGATACATGCATTCATATATATATATATATATATATGTACATAAACACAAATATAAAATAAACAAATATATAAATGTATATAATGTATATGCATGTGTAATATTATATATATATTGTAATATATAATAATTATATATAATAATAATAATAATAATATAATAATATATATATAATATATAATAATAATATATATATACATACATAATACATACACATGCGTTGCGTACGTACGTGCGTACATGCATGCGTAGCCGGATGCACATGTTGCACATGCGTACGTACGTACGTTCGTACGTACGTACACACGTATGCCAATGCGTACGTACGTACGTACGTACATATGTAATAATATAATGTAATATAATAATACATATATATACAATAATAATAATATATAATATTATATATAACATAATATACACTGAATGCATACGTACGTTACGTTCGTCCATCCCATACGTGCCAATGTGTATGCGTTATATACATATTATATGTATATAATATATATATCATAATATAATAATATATTAATAATTAATAGTATATAATAATAATATATATATATATAATAATAATAATATTATATATATATATATGTATATATTATATATATAATATTATATAATATATATTATAATAATATCCATAATATAGCAATAATAATATATAATAATATATATTAATATATATATAATATAAATGCATATGTAATACATCAACACATAACGCACATACACAACACACACACATGCGTACACACACACGCGCGCATGCACATACACGCATTATATATATATATATATATATATATATATATATATATATATATATATATATATATATATATATATATATATATATATATATTAATATTTATACGTATATATATATATATAGATGTATATACAAATATATATATATATATATATATATATATATATTAAGGGTCAAATCTATAGTATCGTTTTATACGCTCGCTTGTTTTCGATTGTAGGTATATTAACCTTAATTGAACATAACCTCTGCAGTCGTGCCTCTCATTGTGTTACATTCGAATTCTTTCCACGCTGGGGTGACCAAATTAGGAATCCACATGTCTGAATATACCTCGATATTTCTACTGAGCAAATTCAGAAGTTGTATGACACAACCTGACTCAGGTCAATACACGTCCTAATGCCTCGTCAGTTTATACGAGCTATGTTGACTGGGAAGTAATGCTTAGTGGTTCGTGACTCGTTTTGATTAGTACCTGACCAATGTTGCGCGCGACTTTGCGGTCACAAATTTGTATACATGCTTCATCTGGTTTTGAAGTTTCGATTCGCGAATGATTCGGCGGGCGAGCTATAGACTGAGAGATAAGAGCTACATATTCACTACCAATGTATTTTAACCACACCATCCGTAGGCGAAGGCAACTTCTCGTTCGCGCTCGCTCTGTCAACCAGTATTGGCGGTGCCAGGATAACAGCGACTTCGTACGACGCGTACGATGAAGTCATTACAAAGTATGAAGAGGCGCAGCGGATCCTTAGGTGTCTCACTGATAGTGGCGTGACTGTACATCACGAGGTGGATGCTCAAGCGCTACATCATGAGAGTGAGGTGGGGAATTCCGAGAGTATTGAGCATCAAGACCATGGCCTATGCTGTGAGAAGTTTGATTTGATAGTGTTCAATTTCCCACATGTGGGTGGCTCGGTTGCTGGTGATGTGGAAGTGAATATAGTGGTTCTGAAGAGCATGTTTGCTAGCGCCAGACTCTTACTGAACCCTGCGTCCTCACGATACCCCAAAGGTGGCCAGGTGCACGTGACGCTTAGGGATACTCCCTTCTACCAAAGCTGGAATATTGAGAAGATTGGGAACTCTCAGGGGTTCGCTCTGATACGCACTGAAGAATTTGAGAGCGACTCATTCGAGCGATTAGGATATGCACCACGTCGTACAAATCCAGCAGTGAGGGAGGCGCCGAGTGTAGACAATGCGCATCGGTATGTGTTCAGTATAGACGAGTCAATTACAATAGAGAGTTTTGAGGAGGAGACTAAACAGCAGCCTGAAGGGACTGAGTTGATTTGCGAGGGTCAAGGATCGGCGGAGGAGGAGAATGAGATAACGTCTGTGAAAATCAACAAAAAGCAAGTGGCAAGGGTAGCGAAGGAGACAAAAGCCCAACAGAAGGGCACGATGCAACAAATCCAGACCACCCATCAACGTAACCAGACAGCAGCCGGCAGTGCGGCGAGAGCTGCATTGCACGCTAAGGCGTTGATCCAGTCTTCGATCACAACTAAACCCAGTGCACTAGGCGAGGCGAAGGTCAACAAGAAGCAAAAATCACAGGGAAAGGTCGATGTGGCCAATAAGAGGAAGAATGGTACAGGCGACAAGCAAAATGGGCCAAGGTCCAAGGCACCCGCGAATGGGATGGCCAAAACCATGAGTAGTGACTATAAGACTAAAGCAGGGAAGAAGATAGGTGGAAGTAAACTTGTGCAACGAGGCACGGGTGGTGGTAAAGACAAAGGCGCAAAGCGCAAGCCAACGACCAAAAGTGGCTTCAAAGTCTCACGTAATTAGATTTGCTGACAACTTAAAAAATAAATTTAGTTAGAATACAAAACAAGATTTGCACTTTCATTTTAATCTAGTTATATAATTAATAATCATACTACTCTTGTTTAGTCACAAGTTCAAGGACAACTCAAATTGCCACCGTAAATTTCGTTATTGTGCATAATATCATTTGGATGCATATTGATATATCAATGTTGAATGCATGCGTGTGAGCGTAGATGACCTAAGATGTATATATTGGCACATATGTATATATCGTTTTGTAGACATGTGTATACGTAAGTTCATATATGTACACTCTCATCCACACATACAATCTCACATAGGTACACAAACAGACACACTCACACCGACACGAAAACACACATTTGTACACACATACAAACACAAACACACACACGCACGCACAAACACACATACGCACACGCACACACATAATCACATATATATATATATATATATATATATATATATATATACATTCACAATATATATATGTATATATATATATATATATATATATATATATATATTTATATATACATTTATACATACACACGCACGCATCATCACACAATATGTATATATATATATATATATGTAAATAAGCATACATATACATGCATATATATACAATGATATGTTCGTATATAAATGCTGGCACACGGACACACGGACAGACGCTAAGACACCGGACATATATATATATATATAATATATACATATATATATGCGCGCGCACACACACGCTTACACAACGGACGCACCGGACGCACCGGACGCCCTCGTACACGCGCACGCGCATGCATACAATACACGTATGCTGCACACACGCGCAGACACACATACGCTCACCATCACGCATCGGACACACATAATGAACATAATAATATAATAATATATGCATATATAATATATCACATACATATAATAATATAATAATAGTTATTATATATATATTATATATACATATGCATAATACGTATGTGTATGTACATATAATACGTATGCGTAATGCGTATGCATATGCGTATGCATATGCGTATGCGGATGCGTATGCTGGGATGCAGATACATATATATGTATTAATATATATATGTATTATACATATATATATATACATATACATATAATAATATGTATATATATATTATATAATAATATATACATAATAATACACACGCACATATATTATTAATAATATATGATAACATATATAATAATAATAATTATATACATATTATATATATTATATATATTATATAATATTATATATTATATATATCATATAATATAATAATAGATACATACATACATATTATATATAACATATCATGATATATATATGTCATATATTATATGTTGTATATTATATATTGTATGTGTATATAATAGTATGCATATGCATATATGTATTTGTGTTTATGCATATTTGTATTTGTATTACATGCATGTGTATATGTATATGCATATGTATATATACGCATATATATGTACATGTATATGTATGTATGTATATGTATATGTATATGTATATGCATATATATATGTATATGCATATGTATATGCAATATGCAATATATATGTATAAGATAATATGTGTATGTGTATGTGTGTATATAACAAGTATATGTGCAAGTTAATATTTATATGAGTACATGAACTTTTTATCTCTCACTTACTACACGTGCTGACATGCGCTACATAGCTTCCCTAGGCCTAACAGGTACACGGTGCCCCTCCTTATTACGTGGCATCGCGCAATACAACACGCGTCAGGATGTCATCGCGTATAACATGAAGACTTGGAACTGTAAACCCTCTAACTTAGGAAGTAAATGAACAAATTAACTAAAACTCAAGTTTATCATCACAACCCTGGTTTATCTAACTGTTTTCAACCAAATATTTTATGGAGACATTTGCATCCTAAATTTACTCGTTCAGGGTCAAAAGTGACCTTGCTCCCGGTTTGAGGGCTACTGCGCCTTACACTGAGCTTTTGTTTTTGCAAATTTCTATTGTCGATACTCGAGACTCGACTCTTGGTAAAATAAAAAATGGATAGATTCTCGCCCAGCCTCCACTCCTCTAGGACAAAATCATCCGGAGACTAGAGACTGGTCTCTGCATCAAATGCTTGAGTAAGTATGAGTTGATGGAGTAATGCGATACTAACTCCTGTTTATAGTATCTAATTGGATCTAAATATAGTCGTACAACTGGCGTACGACAACTCTTATGTTTCAGATTTCTAAAGTTCACGACTTCAGTCCAAGTCTTTAACAAGTATATATGATACTGATATGTTTGTTTTGTTTAAGAAAAAAAACACAACATTAATGAATTTCAAGCACCACAAGAGTACATACATAAATATACTACATATTTAAAAAAATATCCCCCCCCCCGCTCCCCACCCCCGGGGCCCCAACAGTACTACATACTGATATCAAGAAGAGACCTATTTACACTGATATATTTGTTTTATAAAGAAAATATGTACACGCGCGTTTATTTATTTTTATTAGTATTTAGTTCAAGTAAAACCCTCAACACTATATAAGAAATCAGCCGGTGTAGTCGATCACCACTCAAAAGAACTATTCAAAACTTGTCAATCAACAACGCAAATTCAATAGAATTATGCAACATTTTCAGTTATGAATATGCTGTTAAAAATCATTGCCCTCGTAATGGTAGCTTGCTGCACCACTACACATGCTTGTGATGATAAAAGTGTTCCTACACGCATTAACGGTGAGTGGGAACTTACCATTTGGGGTAAATAAATCACCGGCGACGACGCTGCCGAGCTAACCTATGCCGCAATCATCGATGCTGTCGGAGGTGGTGGAACGTTCACTTACACCAAACTTATACTCGGTGATCAGTTACAGGAGATCATATTAGATATAGTTCTGGATATGATCGCCACGGGAAAATCCAAAGACTTCAGCAGCTTCGGCAAAGAGGGAACGCTCAAAGGCGGTGTTGCCACACTGCACGGCTGCGGCGGTAGTTCTTCAACCCACACAAATGCAAGGTTGGCAAACACAATAACAACGTGCCGTACCTCGCCTGGCGACCCAAAACAACTGACGATGACACGAGTGACAGACGCGACTGTCAATGATGATTCCTTGCAGTACTTCCACGAAGGCTGTACACTGTCGGCACCAATTCGTTCAAGTGAGTGCGTAGCAGCAGCTGCCAATGCTTGTACAAAACACTACCCTGGCACCTTGGGAATGAATTAAGAGGTGGGAGCCACCGACGTGGCGGTCGCATGCTTCCAGGCTGTCACAGTACAAAACTTCGAAATCTCACAACTAACCGAAAAGCACGAAGGTTTTACGTCTGTGGTGGACGCCCAGAAAGATGTGTGTTGCCGCCAGAGACGAATTTGTGACAAGAGCGCCGTTGCACAGCTATTAGGAGCCTCGGTTATTGGCACAGCCTGCTTTCACGCCGGCTTGGAAGAGAATGTGCTCCGCGCTACATGAGGAATGTAGCAGTGTGGGAAGATCACAGGACTCATCCTGTGTTGCGGCTATCCACCGCTACTGCGAAGAGAAAGATTTCCCAGGCGGATTATCACAAGAGGTTGGAACTCAGGAATTCCTCGTGGCCTGCTTTGCCAATGAAGGTTCGCATGTCATGCAGGTCAACTGATCATAATTTGAGGCTTCGTTTATAGCATGGGTAAATTGCATACCACAAAGGTATCATACAACGTGCGCGAAAAAAATGTTTCTGACGATATACGTTGACCTCCTGAAGTTAATGACTTTATCATTTAGCTAATGGGTGATAAAGAACTGAATTATTATAAAAAAGGACAATCTCATACAACTAACAGAATATATTCTATATGTATATTGCATTTTCTATATTTAGAAACGAAGACAATTGTATACTTTCAACTTAAGGCTATGGCTTTATTAGTGCATTCTAACTTACATTG
>LUCW03000486.1:5000-12500 GCA_001586965.3 Sphaeroforma sirkka
ATATACACACATATATGATCATAGAAAACACTATATGCATACGCACATACCCATGCTTGATTCTCCAGCCCCTTCGGCCATTCACCGCATATACTAATTGCTAGACATGTGTTCTTCCACATACACACGTGTGTAGTACACTATTCACTGTACTATAGCATATACTGGTTGCTAGACATGTGTTCTTCCACATACATACGTGTGTAGTACACTATCCACTGTACTATAGCATATACTGGTTGCTAGACATGTGTTCTTCCACATACACACGTGTGTAGTGCACATGAGTTCTTCCACATACATACGTGTGTAGAGCACTATCCACTGTGCTATAGCATATACTGGTTGCCAGACATGTGTTCCTCCACATACACACGTGTGTAGTACACTATACACTGTACTATAGCAAATACTGGTTGACAGACATGTATTCTTCCACATACACACGTGTGTAGTACACTATCCACTGTACTCTGCCCATAGTCGAATGAACCACCGTGTGCTCAAGTAACGCATAAACCCCTCCCATGTGACTCAGGTGCTCGCCATGTGCCACCCAGGGCCAGGCCTTTCTGTGCGAGTTCAACCCCACCCCTCTGGGCGTGGGTCCGTTTGCGAACGTGTACGGTATCACTACTACCATAAGTCCTGAAGACGGGCTTGCAGGTAAGTCAGCTTGCGTGTATGTGTGTGTATGTGTATGTATGTGTGTGTGTGTGTGTGTGTGTGTGCGTATGCGTATGTGTATGTGTGTAGGCACAAGTGAGTGTTTCTGTATTTACCTGTGTGTTGTTGGAGAGCAGAGTACCTGTGTGCAATGCAGCCGTTACACACACCCGCAGCACAATGTCCCGCCCACTTGTCCTCGTTCGACTGTACTGCTACGTCTGGTTTCAAATGCGTTGACGCATGATGGCACGGAATGAACTTATTCTCTTCTGCACAACACAGTGGTGTAGAGTGGGAGTGATCACCGTACATGGGTGCAAATGGTGGTTGATAGGATAGTCCAGATTAGATCATAGTGGGGAATGTCAATCAATGAATGGTTGACTGTCTCACGATGTGCTTTCAATATAGTAATTTTTATACTTTCATTGTACGAATATATATATATATATATCCCTATTTTTGAGTCTGGTTTACAACTGATATGAATACAATACTCGATGATTCGTTGTTGCCCTATGTATCTGGTACTGTTGTGTGTATTTCCGTTCTCGTACCTTATACCTCTGTTGCATCACCTCTTCCCCCTCCCCGCGCGCGCCTTTTCACAGACCGTCCAGCGACAGCCTATGACTCATTGGGAGTAGCGCTTGAGCGCAAGTCCTTCCCGAAGCTACACGCCGGTGGGCGGGTGAGTGGGCAGCGCATCAGACAATCAAAGTATGAGTCATCAGTTGTTCATCCGATAATCGTATGTGACAGTTCGGTACGTGTCACAAGTCATGATGGTCCTGTCGTGACTGTGAGGGTGTTGTGGTCTATGGTAGGTATGGTTGGCCGGCGTCGTGCAATTATGTGTATTGCTACGCAATAGAACTATAACAGGTGTATTACAATATAATCATATCCAGTTCATTACAATAGACTTATATCAAGTGTATGGCAATACAATAGAACTATAACAGGTGTATTACAATAGAGTCACATCCAATTCATTGCAATAGACTTATATCAAGTGTATTACAATACAATAGAACTATAACAGGTGTATTACAATACAATAGAACTATAACAGGTGTATTACAATACAATCACATCCAGTTCATTGCAATAGAATTATATCAAGTGTATGGCAATACAATAGAACTACAACAGGTGAATTACAATACAATCACATTCAGTTCAATGCAATAGACTTGTATCAAGTGTATTGCTCTACAATAGAACTATAACAGGTGTATTACAATACAATCACATCCAGTTCATTGCAATAGACTCATATCAAGTGTATGGCAATACAATAGATCTACAACAGGTGTATTACAATACAATCACATCCTGTTCAATGCAATAGACTTATATCAATTGTATTGCTATATCATGGTAATATAGGCGATGCTGTAATCGTACTGATGCCATTTTAATTACGCCTGCCCGCTTTGCGCCTCAAGAGTTCTCCCTACTTACCAACTCGTCAGTCATGGGCAATCTACATATGCTTGTCAGGCTATCTCTCACATTTGCTTGCCTCAAGAGTTCTACTTACTTACCTACTCGTCAGTCATGAACAATCTACATATGCTTGTCAGGTTATCTCTCACATTCGCTTGCCTCAAGAGTTCTATCTGCTTACCTACTCGTCAAATGCGTGTCAGGCTATCTCTCACATTCGCTTGCCTCAAGAGTTCTACCTACTTACCTACTCGTCAGTCATGGGCAATCTACATATGCTTGTCAGGCTATCTCTCACATTTGCTTGCCTCAAGAGTTCTACTTACTTACCTACTCGTCAAATGCGTGTCAGGCTATCTCTCACATTCGCTTGCCTCAAGTGTTCTACCTACTCACCTACTCGTCAGTCATGAACAATCTACATATGCTTGTCAGGTAATATCTCACATTCGATTGCCTCAAGAGTTCTATCTACTTGCCTACCCGTCTGTCATGGGCAATCTATATATGCGTGTCAAGCTATCTCTCACATTCGCTTGCCTCAAGAGTTCTACCTACTTACCTACTCGTCAGTCATGAAAAATCTACATACGCTTGTCAGGTAATATCTCACATTCGATTGCCTCAAGAGTTCTATCTACTTGCCTACCCGTCTGTCATGGGCAATCTACATATGCGTGTCAGGCTAACTCTCACATTCGCTTGCCTCAAGAGCTCTACCTACTTACCTACTCGTCAGTCATGGGCAATCTACATATGCGTGTCAGGCTATCTTTCACATTCGCTTGCCTCAAGAGTTCTATCTACTTACCTACTCGTCAGTCATGGACAGTCTGCTTATGCGTGTCAGCCTATCTCTCACATTCTTTCGCCTGAACACCGCAGTCGTCGGCGTCGGCTGGGTGGCCATGGCAACCAGCAGCGGCTTCAGCAAACGTACAATGATAAGGATTGGCCGTACTGGGAGTATCAATGCGGCGGTGGCTTTGGTCTGGGCGCGCAATGTAGGTGCAGTGCACGCGCTTGTTCATGTGTAGATAGGTGGGTATGCGTTTATCTGTGTGTGTTTGACAAATGTGTAGATAGGTGGGCATGGTTATATGTATAAGGTGTTTGTGCATCAAAATGGGTGCAGGTACGGGTTGGTGTTGGTGAAAGTGTACATAGACATGGCTGTGTATATGTCACGTATGGTATAGTCATGAGTGTTCATGTATATCAAAACGGGAACAGTCTTTTGCCCATACGTTCCTCAGTCCTTTTGTTTTTCCGTATTAACGTATACCCAATCCGTTATACCACGCATCATCGTCACGCTCTGCTGTTCACTCCGCACTGCTAAGTGATTCTCGGACGACATATATATAGCTTATATATATATATATATATATATATATATATATATATATATATATATATATATAATATATATATATATATATATATATATATATATATATATATATATATATATATATATATATATATATATATATATATATATATGTATGTATGTATATATATATGTGTGTATCTTCTAGAAGCGTGGTCATTCGTCGTCCTAATGGATAAGGTAGCAATGCCGCCGTATTATACATATATCGGTTGTCTTTGCGTCCTCATGTTCGGGATCACACTGTCTGTACGCCAAAAGGACTATTACCCCACACCAAATAAATATATCATGTATCTTTCTCCTTATATACCTACTTTCATCTTACTCCTTACACTATTACTTTCATCTTTCTCCTTATATACCTACTTGTATCTTTCTCCTTTATATACCTAATTCTATCTTTCTCCTTTTATACCTACTTGTATCTTTCTCCTTCATATACCTAATTCTATAATTCTTCTTCATATACCTACTTGTATCTTTCTCCTCTATATACCTACTTCTATCTTTCTCCTTGAAATCCCCAGTCATCTGCGACTCAGATGCCCACGGGTCGTTTGTGGTACTAGAGTTCGGAGGGGGTGGGGGTAGTGGGGCTGATTTTAGACGGGACCATTCGATTAAGACCAGTGGCGGCGGTGGCGGTGGTGGTGTGCAGCTGTATGACTGGGGGAACTGTCCTGAATCATTGGTAGGTAAATGTGTTCAACCCCTAAAACCCAGTGTAATATGCCGGTTGTTTTAAAATCATAAAACCCTATAACCCAGTATACTGTGCCGGTGTTTCAAACCCCTAAACCTCTAAACCCTAATACCGGACTGCGATGGACTAACATCCAGAGAGATCTGATTTGTGAGAGTATTGTGATCCATTGAGTATATATTCTTTAGTTTCTAGTGGTTGGGGTTTGTGTCCTTGTGCGAGTACATATGTACGCCATTCAGTGCACGTATATATATATATATATATATATATATATAGATTCACCTTTACGTCATCCAGTGCTCTACAAGAACGACTACAATACACACGGCCACGGCCCGGCGTATGCACCACTATGAATATAGTATAGTCCCACAAGGGTTTGATTTATTCTGTTTATATCTCCGAAAATTATTGGCCCGCAGTATGAGAGGACTCAGTGCGAACATGTGCACCGCACCAGTATAGGGGGAGGGTCTGGAGGCTCATACAGCCGCAGGGACAACGTCTACCACACACGCGCAACCTGTGACGCAGACGCAGTGAATTATAAGGGATGGAAAACAGGTATGCATGTGAAGGGGGGGGTGGATAACAGACATGCGATATGCGTGTGAGGGGGGGTGTCACAGATGGCTGGTTGAAGTTCTTCGGTGTGGGGTTGAGATGTCGTACATCTTACAAGGAGTTCAAGATACTGGCTCGTTTTATATGCATCGATGTAGTCAGAGTGATATATATATATATATATATAATGTATGCATGTATGTGTGTGAAAATACACTGATACGCATGACTGCAATTTTATGCATATGTACACATATGAGTACGTATTCTATGTATGCATGGGTGTGTGTGTCTTTCCGTAGCTAACCAGAACTAAAAAAAAACCCAGATATACACGTGTACCATAATTTATTGAGAAAACCCTTTTTACAATTAACTGCGCAGCCGTACGAGTCCCAATGGTGTTTGTGCCACAAGCTATATACAGGTGATTGTACATATCAGTTCAAAGTAAGGACTACGGTCTGCGATATGAAGGCGCATTCCATTGCCCATTTCAGCGCTATGCCTGTATATATGTATGATATACACGTACACACATAAACACGCGCACACCCACACACACACACACATATATATATATATATATATATATGTGTGTGTGTGTGTGTGTGTGTGTGTGTGTATACATATGTCTATTCATATATATTTATATCTATCTATATATATATATATAGTTATATGTATATATATATATATTCTTTTATCAGCGTTCGATAGGATCAGAGACATATTGAGAGACAAGTCAAGGTGTCCGCGATTGCGCATATCCGGTGGTGGCGGCGGCGGCGGCGGCGGACAGTTAACACCGCTATCAAGACTGGTATGAGCACTTGAACTTGTTCACTTGTTAGTCGTGCCTACTACTTTAATACAATTATATACACCTTGCTACCCTGGAGAAGGTTGGTACATACGCTGTGTTACCTTGGGGAAAGGATATACGTATGGGCTTACTCGCGATATTAGGCTAAAATTGTGCCGAATTCTCCACATATGTCTCAGTGAGTACCATTTATTTATATATATATATATATATATATATATGTATGTATGTATGTATGTATGTATGTATGTGTATATATGTATTTATGTATATGTATATGTATATGTATATGTGTATATTTATATATACATATATATATATATGTGTGTGTGTGTGTGTGTGTGTGTGTGCACTCCTCATTTGAAGAGGGCATATCCATCTAGCGTGCCCTGCCATACTCAATATCTGTCTTCGGTTACAGGTACCATTTGGCTACGGATATGGATTTTCATTTAACGCATACTTCAAACATCCCCCGTGACGAGGCTCTGATTGCTGTATTAGACACAAACACAACATACCTGAAGATGCCTACACGCTACCTTAAATAGGTGTTTAGGTACATCTCTGTACCTACAACTACTGTCCATATGCCTGGCTACAGTCTCAACCACGGTCAATCACGTGTTCACAAAGCCGCGTTGCCTTGCCAACCATGTATGCCCTACCACTCACAGCAAGTGGTAGTAAGAAGGTTAAGGCAGGAAATCCCATAGCATGCTCTGCCTTACACCTGTCGTACTCATGCACGTCACTCCAGTAAATCCACCTTTAGTCACGTGGTTTAGCTCAGACAAGTGTTGCTTCCTGTCAGCACTAGACTGAAAAGGAGCCCACCACACTCGTGGCAAGGCATGCGCATAATAGTCCTATCACGTGCACAAACAAACGTGTTGAGGGTTGGGTTGTTTGCCTCATAATCCTATCACGTGCGCAAACAAACGTTTTGAGGGCTGGGTTGTTTGCCTCATAGTCCTATCACGTGCGCAAACAAACGTTTTGAGGATTGGGTTGTTTGCCTCATAGTCCTACCACGTGCGCAAACAAACGGGTTGAGGGTTGGGTTGTTTGCCTCATAGTCCTATCACGTGCACAGACAAACGTATTGAGGGTTGGGTTGTTTGCCAGTCTCTAGACAAAGGCTGTAGGTTGATGCAAGCCGTCTGTGGTACAGATACGAATGCGAATTTGGCGCGGCGACACTCGCACAGATAGAGGCTTCCAACCATTTAATAAGGCGTATGCCTAAAGATTTCAAGCTCCAACTTCAGTGTCTAGGACACGGACCTTGCTCCCTTGTCTCTGGTATTTGTGAACGATCAAGTATAACGACAAAGATAATACGCGTAGTGCATCTCAGATATACGGTTAGTGTGAACCATTGCCCAGGTGCTGCTGGCGTATATATAACATCGGCAATATTTAAATAATTTAAATAGTCAGTTCTGATACGCCAATCGTAGGTGAACCGTAGTCACGCACAACCGTAGCAACGAGGCCTACCCCACTGCCACCATACAAAAGAAAATACAGGGACGTTTGGGTGTATAAGAAATCCCAGGAGCGGTTACGGAAGCAAACGTACTAACCGTTCGAGCACGCGAACGCGTTAAATCGAAAGCCCCTGTGATGGATTAAGTGTGGAATGGGTGGTAGCACTTTGATCGAGTCAGAAGTATCGGAAAACCTCTTGCTGTGTATGTATGTCTGGACATATCCAAGTAGACACAGCAGAACGCTCGTGGCGTACTGAGATATCCATAAAGGGAAATATATGGTCGTCACGATCGTAGCCATGCCGGCATTAAAGTGGACAAGGTTGAGAACGTACTGTGATTATTCGAATGAAGCCTTTGCACTAGCTCGAATCTCCGCGGATATCTATGT
>LUCW03000486.1:17500-49794 GCA_001586965.3 Sphaeroforma sirkka
GTGATTGTATACTATGCAGGTGTGTGTGTGTGTGTTTGTATACTATGTAGGTGTGTGTGTGTGATTGTATACTATGCAGGTGTGTGTGTGTGTGTTTGTATACTATGCAGGTGTGTGTGTGTGTGATTGTAGACTATGTAGGTGTGTGTGTGTGTGATTGTATACTATGCAGGTGTGTGTGTGTGTGATTGTATACTATGCAGGTGTGTGTGTGTGTGATTGTATACTGTGCAGGTGTGTTTGTGTGTGATTGTATACTATGTAGGTGTGTGTGTGTGTTTGTATACTATGCAGGTGTGAGTGTGTGTGTTTTGTATACTATGTAGGTGTGAGTGTGTGATTGTATACTATGCAGGTGTGTGTGTGTGTGTGTTTGTATACTATGCAGGTGTGTGTGTGTGTGTGATGTGTATACTATGTAGGTGTGAGTGTGTGATTGTATACTATGCAGGTGTGTGTGTGTGTATTATTGTATACTATGCAGGGTGTGTGTGCGTGTGATTGTATACTATGCAGGTGTGTGTGTGTGATTTATATACTATGCAGGTGTGTGTGTGTGTGATTGTATACTATGCAGGTGTGCGTGTGTGTGATTGTATACTGTGCAGGTGTGTTTGTGTGTGGTTGTATACTATGTAGGTGTGTGTATGTGTTTGTATACTATGCAGGTGTGAGTGTGTGTGTTTGTATACTATGTAGGTGTGTGTGTGTGATTGTATGCTATGTAGGTGTGTGTGTATGTGATAGTATACTATGGGTGTGTGTATCTGTATTTGTATGTGGTTTTTGAGCTTGGGCATGGTTGTTCGTTGATTGTCTCAATTTCTCCCTGACTGTGTTTGTAAAAGGTTATCTGTGTGTGTGTCGTCGAGTGAGCATGTACGGGTGTACACTGTTGATCTTAACTTTATGTCTTATATTCATGTATATATATATATATATATATATATATATATATATATATATATATATATATATATATATATATATATATATATATATATATATGTATGTGTGTGTATGTGTGTATGTGTGTGTGTGTGTGTGTATGTGTGTGTGTGTGTGTATGTATGTATGTATACATATGTGACATATATATATATGTGTGTGTGTGTGTGTGTGTATTTGTGTATTTATATATTTCATGTATATATATCAAGATTTGTACCCGTACAGCTACTTGTACACCTCTAACGGTTCCGAGTGTTGGTGTGCCGTTGTGATGATGATTTGTAGATTCGGGTCTACCAGAAAGCATCTCAGATATTTATCCCCAAATCTTGCCCTTTCGAAATGAGAGGCTTATGGACTGTTTTTTGTGCAGCAGATCAACACATAGTCATCCTGTTGTGCATCGCTCCTCTTACTCACTGTACATTATATTTGTTTTCTATGTAGTACATCCAAGCTCCCGTGTCCACGGTGTGCATAGGCCAGGCCTGTAGTATGGGATCACTGCTATTGACTGCAGGTCACGTTTTGTTCAAACTGTCTTTATATGATATGATGCAATGTTCCTATATGGTATCGAATTTAAATGTTACGTACGCTAGTATAAATGAATCTGACCTATCCGGTATCTCTATTGTGCGTATATATACATTTGATGTATTGGCAATTGAGTGGCATCCGATATCCCGTAATATATACTTCCTGTTTGCGTTTTGCCTGGGATTTTTCATGCATGCACCTATTATATCTATGGTAGAGTTATGTTCCTATATGGTATCAATTTAAATGTTACGTACGCTAGTATAAATGAATCTGACCTATCGGTATCTCTATTGTGCGTATATATACATTTGATGTATTGGCAATTGAGTGGCATCCGATATCCCGTAATATATCTCTCACTTATGGTTTACCTTGCCATATTTCTAAAATATAAAAGCCCCATCGGTGGTGGCAGCAAGAGTGGGCAAGTGTCGCTCTGGGAGCATATCACCTTTCTGTACAGTGTCTGTTAATGTCCATCATTCCTTTGTGATATCAAAAACCCCTCCTGAAGTGCTTAACAGATACTCATTGTCTGAATCATACTCGCGACTATGTGGTGGTAACCTGTTGTTTATATGCATCTTGTTCTATCGAGTGACCGTCGATCACAAGGCTGGCAAAGTATCAGCTTGATCCAATAGTTCAGCGCTCATTCTATCTGCCTGTGTTGGTTCAGTGTGCAGTGAGTCCTGGTCCTCAACAGGTCAATGTACTAACCGGTCTACATAAGGGTTGTATTTTGCCTATTGTATACTAAGCTGCACTCTATGATATACTTCTATGCAGAGAAATCGCTGGACAGAGACACGTTCATGTCGGCTCAGGAGGCCAAAGAGTATGGTCTTATTGATGAGATTCTGTACAAGCGCCCACCCAGCGATAAGAAAGCGGACGGCAAGGACGCATCGGATAAGAAGGACAACGTATAATAGCTTTAAGGAATCTTAGTAAACTATTCCAACTCGAATACTAGGCACGGATGCAGATTTATATTATTAAATTTTGTGGGATTGCTCGGCTATTATCGTAGTGTATGCATGAAGCTGTGATACCAAGGTGCCGGCGTCTATGTGAGACAGATCGAGCAGGATGGGTGAAGTGGCCTGCATAGCGGTGCCCATTCTATGCGTAAGTAAAGATATGTTTACGGTTGCATATAGAAACAAAAAGTGGTAGGAGATTTTTATTGGCACTTTGAGGTAGCGATGATATTATATTTGCACTATCTCAAGCTATTTTTAGTGTATTGGTGATTCTGTTCAGGAATATGAACATACTCGTTTATTTGCAGATGCATGCCTATAACAATTTATCCCTGTACCTTCATGTTATGCATGATGGAAAGGTATGTATAGCAACACTTTTTGGCTTGCAGGAGGCATGTATATACATCAAGCTTGTATCTTATAAGCAGCACATTTATATGTAGTACTTGAAACCGATGTGCAAAAATCGGTTCGCTTGACTGTGCGAGATAAATGTAAACAATGCTATGTAATAAAAAAGTTAAAAGTTCTCCATACCAGGCTCGAACTGGTGACTTCGGACTTATTAGGTCCGCACTCTAACCAACTGAGTTAACAGAGTTAAAACTATGTTTTTGTCGCAGTATCAATTTTCAATTTATATTTTTCGGCGAAGAAATGATATGAATATTGTTCTGTCGTATAGTTCATGAAATAGATAAAAATACAGTTGTATTTTGTAGTAGACCGTATACGTATATAGTTTGCTATCAATTAACCAAATTTTATCCGTCACATCTACTGACTAGTGTACAAAAGGTTCAGACATTGTCCGGCAGTCTACGCGATTAGCTACACCATGGTCCTTATTCATACACAAGAGTGTTTATCCATGTGTTTGTCTGTCCTAAACTAAATATCAGTCCTTTTCTCCTATCGGCCGGTGCAAGGCATTCGGTCCTCAATGTCCAGGTTCTGGTGCATACTATTACTGTTACAGTGCTACTACAACCACCCCCACCCCCCACCGTCCATGGAGATAACTATAGAGGACCGGGAATGGTCCTTGTATTGACAGAAGCGAGCAGTAAATTCCACACACACAAAAATATATATATATATATATATATATATGATCAAAACTGCCCTCTGATCGCTATAGTAAGACCAGGATTACACCCAATCGAACCAAGGGTTTGTCATTTATTTTGGTAAAGTTTGCCGGCACATTTGAAATCTCGAGATTGATAAATGTGTCTCCCAAACCAAGTATCAAATTTTCAAGACCAGACCAACATTTTATTAGTCGATATTACGTGTGTCATACAGACTCAATGGATGGGTGCACTATACGTTTATATGGTTGGCTAGGATATCTATATGTGTTTTCGTCAACCGCTCTTGGCCGTAAGGAGGCTGCGTGTGTGTTGTAAGCATCCCTCCGATGGCAACACGGGGTCGTACGATATAGTCGAATGTAGAAGAATATACATATGCATGATATTGATGAATCAGGAGACGAAAACACAACAATGTACACATGCCACAGCTCGTGTAGTACTGCTCAGTATTGTCTAACTTCGAAATTGTGTCAAGATTGCGCTGTTGGACCGAGATTAACGCTCATCAAACAAAGGATTCCCGTGGCGAATAGACAGTTGCACGATAATTGCAACGGCCGTGAAACATCTTGAATACTTCAACCTGGAAGAGCGGAATGTGTTCTTACGTACTTGGAAACTGCACAGTCTGGCGTCAGCTGCTTCGTTTCGGGCTCTCCAGCGCCTCATCATCACGTTGATTGTGGCATTCTCAGCGGTGGCTTCTAGGGGCGTAAGGAAGCATTCAAAACCATCTTCATATCCCTTATTTGCAACAAACTTCTCACTAGCGTCAAGTAAATGCAGGCACACTCGTGATAGAGTGATGTCTGCTGTCCCCGCCTCTACTCCCCCATTGACAAAGCAAATATCACCAGTACGGATTGAAATTACCAATTCGTATCCATAGGCGACATGTCTCGTTTTATGAGACACCAGGGATGCTTGAAACGGATGAGCTTCGGTAACATTGCAATTGATCCCGTCAACCGTAGCGAAAGTATTCATCATGTCACCGGGCCATAGATATGCCTTCCTATTTTCCCAGACGATATGTATTCGATGTGTTTGAACGCATGCAACGGTTACAACAGCGTTCTATAAGTTTATAGATTTGTACATGAAGCTTGCCTCCTATGTGCACCTAGAAATTTGCATGCTGGTATCCTGAAAATCATCGGCTAAAATGATGAAATGTAATAATGTAAAAACCATATAGTAGCATGATAAGGTTTACACGAACCTATTCGTTAATACACCCTTTTCCATGCATTTTGCGTGTAGTTTTAACATACATCGATTTGAGGTGTAAATATCCAATGGTAGGATAAAAAACTCACGTATTGCAACTCGCAAGAAGACTTAATAGATTGAATCTTGTCAACCGAACTTATTTGAGTTGTGCATGCTGTCGTATACACGAACATGATAATATCGAATTTTAATATCGATTGGTCCTCCGTACAACACGTAAATATTAGTGGGCGCCATGCAGATTAATCTCTGATATATGTCACAACAATTGTCCATTGCAGAAATTCAACTAAATCATTACATATGGATCGTCGGTGTATATCATTTCGCACACATTTATAAAATCTTAACACTCACATACTATTCCGGTCAGCTCGGTAATCTGCTCGGTGACGTACCAGTGCCATTCATTATAAGTCTTTGTGGCTACCCCGAAGATTACTGCCCCAACATCGTCCTTTGGGTAGCATGCTAACAAGTGCATAGCCATCAACAAATGTGTTGATGTGGCTCGTGTGTTAAGTCGTTTTGTCAGCTTGTTGCATATGATTGTGACTACAAGTGCAGAGGCGCCAAACATTGCCTTGAACGTTCTACTAAATGGACGATCATTGACACTTCTACAATTTATGTAGCTGAGATCTGTTTGTTGAATGATGGCCACAGACATCATAGTTCAAATAGAAAGGTAGATAACGTAAGAAACAGTCATAGGATGTGTGTACACAATTCTATTCTTTGAAGAAAATGTGTTACATGCAGCGCTTACAAAGCTATTTATCTGAAGATACATGGGTCTTGAGGGATTGATGCAATGAGGTTTCAGGTTTGGTCGAATTTGGATTGAATAAATTGATGACACACAACTGTTGTCATCTCAAATTTTATTGGTACAAACTACCGCACCCCAATCGCTATTTTAAAAAAATAGTCAGCAGTCGATATTCAACTGATTTCTGTGATAGGCCGCTGTGAGTCTATCCTACAGTATTAAGGGTAAATATTCATAGTTGTGGAACACGCAATATCGAACGCATACACTTGTGTGCACGTTGTCGCTGGATACCTATTCAGCTAAACTCTTCGGTCGTCACCAATCGGGTATTTAAGTAGTGTTCCGTTATCATCTACCAATCACACACTCGCCGCACTGCCCTACTTGTGCGTCGAAGTTAAATATTGCATAATCGTGAAGGTTGTCATATTTTGTTGATACACGCATTCTGATCCTCTAAATATCGAGAATACTCAACATATTGATATTAGGATTATGGCACGGAAGGCTACTAAGCCGCTTCCCAATCAATCAACGAGAGGTCGCTTGGAACGAAAGGGTCTTCAAGATAAGATATTCAGGAGGTCCAAGAGGCACCAACTGACAAGGACACCGATGATGATGACCACAACACATCGCTTCAAAAGAAAGAGAGACCAGCAGCATCCTGAAAATCATGTAAAACCATGCAACAACCCGCCATTGATATGAAATTAGCAAAGGATTTATCAGCCAAACAAGGGGCTAAAGTGCGCACGTGCCTCAAGAACGCAAAGTTTGCTCTGAAGTATAGGCTAGTGGAGACCACATATCCGGCTACGAAGTATAGGATGGTGGCATTATGAATATAGTTTATGGCCACAAAGACAACTGTGGATGGTTTTAGCCCTCTGGAGTACGGCCGCAGCGGAACGTCTTTTACTTTTACACACATGATCCCCTCCGTATTCATAGAGCTGAAAGAATACGTCGCGCGGGAAGATACGCCAAGAAATGAGGTGAAAGCTGCCTTTAAGGCACCTCACGCTCGTAAATGCAAAACTACACCACGAAAGTTTGAGAGGTCCAGAGTCCCGTGCGAGCTAGAATGGAGATTCAGTTGCCCTTCAAAGTAATCACTTTACGGAAGTATGTAGACATAAAGAACCATTCGAACACTGAAAAAGAGCAAATCGGCCTGATTTTCACCTTCATGGAAGATGCAGTGGAGAAGGTGGACCAGGCCGATAGGCTCAAGTCAACTCTCACCCGGCAGCAATGATTTGATGAGTGAGGAACCCGGGCCTGAACAGAGGAGACTCAGTATGTATACATATACCACGATATGTGAAGGATGCTATGATTATATAGTGAGACATTGTACCTACTGCATATTATTTTATCACATACATTCAGTCAAATAAAAACTCAACTCCAACTTTCAATATTAAGGTGTTCAAAATTATCACGTGCATCACTATTTCGTCGCGTGTGTGCAAATATATTCATCATAAAGGTACACCCTTGAGTGAATACATACCATAACACAATATGTAGTATATATTTTAATATTGAGAACGATTTTCACATCGGCGACGTCAACTAAACACTGACCTAGTGCGTGTGCACAAAGGTAAATAGAATTTTTTAGAAAGATATCAAATTAATTTTAGTTCAACGGTAGAAACAAATTGTACTTGTGGGCATAACTGCAGTTTACCGGATACCATGTACGTTGCAGGTCAGTACAAAAATTTGTGTGTTTTCTGAACATCATTGAGCAAGTGGTCGATCTGCATAGCCCCGTTGTGCATACCCAACTAGCTTATATGGGAAATAACGTAACGTGGATGACCATATGGAAGAATGTAAGGCCAATGTGAGTGTTTTGCTGCTCTACAACACGTCCATACATCGATAGGACTGATTTGAATGATTATGAATACACAGTGTTGTAACATTCGTACTTACGTATGTGTGTGTGTGTGTGTGTGAAACCAACATTGTGATAGTGGATATCAATCCGTGCGTAAATATTCATATGCGTGTCGATTATCCTCGGATATAAAATTGGAAGAGCAGGGACTAAAACGGCGACAGTTACAACAATTCAGTCAAAATGTATGCATGGGCTTTATACATACATGCGCACACGCACATTAAAGAAATATTTGACTTTCTTTCACGAAAGTTTTTGAAAACACACCTTTGGATACGACTGCCCATAGTACCTCAAGGTTTTTTAAGGTTCATCATTGTTGCGGAAGCCGAAGTAAGATCATCCGTGACGAGTCACGCCAGTCGTGCCCTTAGTTGCCATATACAGAGTGATTTTGTGGACCGTGGAGAGCAGTATGACCCAAAACCCGCCGTGATGGTATCCTTTAGAGCCCTATTGACAAGTTTATCGCAGCTAAAGTTGGTATATGTGCCGCACGTGCGATCTATTAAACACTCAAAACACGGAAAAATGCCGTTTTACGGGGACTTGCCCATATATCTACCTTATATACGAAGAATCCAAGCGTAAGCTCGACATTTTGCTCAAGCAGGATTGAAATGTAAGGTGTTTAGTTGAAGTCTACGGTGGCTTTTACGCTGGAAATGTATATTTCGCTGTATTTAACACTGAAACAATCACCACCCCAAGGCACGTTTTGGCGTGTTTTGGCGTGTTTTGGCGCGCTTCGCAAATACGCACGCCTCGAGCTTTATGTACAAGTGCCACAACCAAAGCACGACTGGTTTAGTGGGCATGATTTGTAACACTTTCCACACCAATATGCTATGATTGATAAATAAATTGATCAGTTAATAAATCTACACATGGGCACGCCTGCACAAACTAGCCCAAAACTGGGAACAGAACGTGATACATTTTAGTGTACGTGATGTTACTGCTTTATGTTTGATTATCTAAAACCCCAAAACCCTCTAGCAACTCATATCGACATTTTTCGTACAGAAAGGCATGTTTATTTTGCTCGTAGCTGATAAATGTGTGTATTTACCGCTTCATGATAGGCATGGTCATGCAAGGTTAAACATTTAAATATTTATAGCCAATAAAGCAAGCATGAGATTATATGAAGCATAGTGCTAAAATAGCTCTCTACCACAGTATGCACACGTGTATATATTTACACTACGACTTGTACACTAAAACTCGTATCTACCAGTCTAGGTGTATACACATTAATTCGCTCCAAAAATGAAGCCCCGGATACTATGAATACATATAGCAACATGCATTTATATACGGGACTGCGATATCAACTGAATTCAAACTTAATCAGCAATGCATGTAGTGAGTCGCGCTTTAGTTCCATAGATAGGTGAGAAAGAAACCGTAGTGCTGCGTGGTCAGCTTATATTCATTGGAATACAACGGGTAGCACCGCAATGCTTGCTATATGCGGTGGTAGGCTTTCAATATTGTATGTGTTTTTGTGTTATTTACGTCAGCGTGGATAACGATTAGCAATCTCATGAGATCGACACCCGCATCAAAGTGACGCACACCTTCTGAGCAAAGCAGAGGTCAAATAAGATATACCTTCATATTACAAAAATCTATTACCGAAAACAGGAACTCAAACAATCTATTGTGTCTTGGTTTATTTACCAGAGCTCTTGCTTGCTTACATCCGCGAGAAATAGAGGGAAGGCAGAGTACGCTTCATGAATCATGTCACAGAAACTTTGAGTTTTTCTCCCCATTGCTGCTTGAGGGGATGATTACCTTAGAGTCCAGAAAACGGCATAAACAACTCCAGCCTTCTTCATTTCCTGAGTCATATAGTGTTCCGGGCGTGTATACACAGCAAAAGGGAGCTCAACCTTCATAGAGCACCAAATCGGGGCATCCAACGCCAAAGAATTCCGCGCAATCTCATTATCCACATAAACACGAGCGTGAATTTTTTTGCTCCAGGCTTCGTTAACATCATTTGCAGGTCGATGGGAAGTCATATTGGCCCACTCATTGTCTGTTTTGTACTCTATAGTGGTTCGTCTGTGTCTTGGTTGAAATTGTATAGCTCTGAAGTTTTGCATCGACATTCCCCATGGTACCATAATGGTGAGTACTAGATCGCGACAGCCGGTTCTAGGATTGTGAAAGACATTTGACGATTTGCGAGATCGCTGTGAAAAGGCGAAGGCTTCTCATTTCATCCTCGCTTTTGCCATCACCAGCATCGTCGAATCCGCTACAAACTAGATTTAGTGATTTCGTGTCCGATTTGTCTTCGGCCATGGTGGAAAGATGTCTCCTGACCTCGTTTCCACTCTTGATCGCTGAGAATTAAAGGAATATAAATAATTAGTGATTTGTGTGCATGAGTACACTGTTGCAGGTGCAGACTACAACACCCAAAAGATCGCTGTGAGAAAGCGAAGGCTTCTCGTTTCATCCTCGCTTTCGCCATCACCAGCGTTGTCGAACCCGCTACGAACTAGAGTAAGTGATTTCGTGTCCGATTTGTCCTCGGCCATGGTGGCAAGAAGTCTCCTGACCTCGTTTCCACTCTTGATCGCTGAGAATTAATGGAAAAAAAAAATCGCGATTTTGTGTGCATGAGTACGCCGTTGCAGGTTCAGACTACAACATCTAAATGCAAACTTTTTCGTACTGATAGCCTGCGCCCACCCTACAAGATATAATCACACGCCTGAATCTGTACCAACTTATTTTAAGACATATAGAATGCCATGTGAGAAGTCTACGTTGATTCTCTATAAAACGATGTTGTACATTTTGGGTACTCGGTAAGAGAAACAGAATTGATGCCGATGTTAGTCGGAAGAACTAATCATACAACCCAAACATGCTTACATACTCAAGTGCATCCTTACGGAGTCATAACGTTAGTTGCGCGCGAGCGAAAATTAAAGAGCCAACCAATGAATTGAAGTATCATAAATTGGGACAAGTATATGGACCTGATTTGTTGCAGTAAATACCATACAAACATATTGTAGAGTATGGAGAGTAGCTGAAAGGTACACAATAAGGATACAATAGCCTCTTCTCAAGTACGATTACCCAAGTACGATTATCTCAGCTAGGAAAAGTCTCTAGTCTGAGAGAACCGAACTGAGCCTTTATTTGTGTTTTCATTAGACTCAGGATTTACTTGAGTGTTTCTCTCATACGCGGAGTCCCGGTATAGCACACCTGTTCTACTGCTAATATTTCGGATGACTCTAATATCAGAAATGTTACAATCCTAATTCCAAAACTCAATATTCGATTATTATGGATTTTGAGATTTGGATTGGCTTTTTGATATTCTGGTCCCTAGATGCTACAGCCCCCAACTTTATGCTTCTTAGCCTGCGTAGGAGTAGAAAGTGACATCTTACAGTACTAGATTTTCTAGAGGTTGGTGTTTGTTACAGTGAAAGACTTGTCCCTTAGGGGGCATAATATGAAAAACCTGCCACCATTATCTGTTCTTACATACTACCGATTTAAATATATATATCATGACAGGAGTTCTCTACCAGACTCATCAGAGTCCGTCTTGACCGGTGCTCTCGGTTGATCTCAACTTGGCCTAGGAAAACGTTCTCAACGGTGGCTCTACAGTCGAGTCTCTGATCCTTGTCCCTCTGGTATGTGGGGGGAGCATGCTTCTAGGCGAGAAAAGTGGTAGTGTCCCGTGGTATCAGTGAGACTTGGTTAGGTCCCCCACCTTGTGCGCTTTCTGTCGCTCGCTGATCTTTCATCAGTGCTCGTCGTCGCTGGCTTCTTTGGCCTTGACTGCCTTCGTTTGCGACGATGGCGTTGACGGTATGTTGTTATGACATCCGCGTCTGCGGTGTCTGATTCATGCGTCCAGGTACGCTCCCCATCTGTCCATTGCAATAGGTACTCCTGGGATCAATTACCTCGGATGGACGGCCTGTCGTCGACTATCGAGGAGAACTGAGTCTCCTCGTTTGGTTATACGTGATTATTGGAAGTAAATGCTTCCGGAGCACTGGCCCTTTTTACAAGTCCAAGTAGCTCATCACTGATCTAGTCAGGATATTCAGGGGCTTTAATCCCATCAAGGTTACAGACAAAATACCCGTTGCCCTCCCTACCCTACATACTAATTTGTATGGTCCGCCATTTGATGCTGTCAACTTGTTCATATCACCTTGATAGCGAACCATGACAAGGTCCCCTTCCTGGAAGTTTATATACTTCTTTTGGTATTTTCGATCGTATGCCGCGCGCATCTTCTCTTGATATTGTGCAACATTGTTGTCTAGTTGTGGCCTGATGGTTTCTTCTAGATTCTGCAGTCGCTCTTCTCAAGATACTGTTATACTGGGTGCGATCACTGGCTCGTTATAGTCCGTTAGTTGATGCTGTCTGCGACCAAAGTACACGTTAAATCGTGGTGACATGTGCCTTCTTGATGTACGCAGATTGTGGCCCATCTGTACGAATGGAAGTCGTGGACACCAGTTACCTGGATTTTGCTCAATGAATTTTAGTAACAGTGGCATGAGGTCTGTGTGATCGTTCGTTCGCGCCTAATACTTTGAGTTGATACGGCCGAGGGACCAGGTGTTGCATTGGCGCTTGTTCAACAGCTTTCGAAAGTATGTTGTTAACGTATTCAGTGCCTTGGTCAGTCTATATGGATTGTAGGAATACATGTTCACACATGATTGGTACCAGCGTGCGTGCTATAGTAGCCGCTGATTTGTCCATCATTGGACGTGATATGACATACGATGAGTGTACATCGAGCCATACTAACACATATGTGTGTCCTCTACGTGATGACTCATCCGAAACCATAGACGTTCCACATAAGATCGCGATTAATAAATATAGCAGTTTTGCCACCTCCAATGGCACTCCTGACTGAGTTCACTTATTTCAGACTTAGCACTTTTTACTAAGCGTAACTCGGGTTTGATCACAATGCTCCACCAATACCATAATCGCTTGTATCCATTTCCAATTCAAGGTGTACACCAGCAACCTAAAAGTTTAACCGTACTGTCGACACGATAGCTTTCTTCATCTGATCTCACGCCAATTGATGTTCTGGTTCCCAACGATCCCCAATGGCCTCCTTTGGCGTAAGCTTAGGAAACGTTCGTAGTGGAGTTACTTTATGTGCAAAGTCAGGTATATGCTCATGTAAGAAGTTTGCCAATCCTAACGCAATACCAGAGGAATTGGACACACAAAAATCTATCACAAACCTCTCTGCCCAGGTCAGTACTCTACAGGCCAATCTCAGTCAAATTTTGAGACCGGCTCCATCTCCAAGGAGCCCTTGATTAATGACCAATGGAAATCAACCATACACCAAATGCTCACTAACCTCTGTGCAAAAACAACCAACCTTGAATCCGATTTTCGGGACCTTAATCCCAAACCCGTGCACCTATAGATGAAGACACACCCGACACTTTCCGATTTGGCTCCACAAACCCGCCTGCTCCGCCTGCAAAAAGACCGCGGTCACAGGCGTCCAATAGCAGCAGACAACAGCAACGCCAGTGGGGCGAGAAAGAAGCGCCCAGTGAATATGTACAGACACCTAAACGACAAGAGAAGGAGACACCAGTGCCTCCGCCCACACCGGCTAGTATCGAGAAAAGCCGACAGGCGCTACACGCACGGATACTACAATTAAGTGACGAGCTATGCCAAGCAATCGAGGAGAATAACACGGCTCGAGCTGAAGCTCTTCGGGGCGTGATTGAGACACTTCGAGCTACATTAGAGTCCCGACCGGTAGAGAAGCGTCCCGTACCTTCACCACGTACGTGGCCTGATTGGCCGTCGAACAGATACTACCTACATGATATTATGGAACGGGACACAAGAGGGGCTCTCCTCGAGGCGTTCAAGAACGCACAAATCGCAGGGCTGGACGAGAGTTGGAACCTTACATGGTTTCATAAGGTACTATCTTACTTCAAGGCGGAGAAGTCAACACTGGACTACATCCGCGACAACTCTGAACGGTTGAAGACATGCACACCTCAGCTACAGATCGAACAGATCTGTTCGCACGAAACAAAAGCCACTGTCGATCCCGCGTTTCGCAAGTTAGCCAAGGGCCAAAGTCGGAACATGCACACTCCTCTTATGGAACAAATGACACAGCTCATGGAGAACCACAGGAGGGCACGTGAACGGTGGCAGACAGATGCCGACTTCCAACAGAATTTAGTGAACCACTGCATTGTACAACTGTTAGAAGAAGCTCTCAACGGCCGTACGTATGAACGTACTCTACAGTTGCATCCCAAATGGCAACTGATGGAGACACACGAGCTTATACAGCTGTTGAGCCCTGACATTCAGGATGCACAGCAACGTACGACAGCACGTTTCCAGGGTCGCAACAACCGCGAGGGCCCGACGACCAATGGAAGTCGCGACCTACAGACGAGTAGACGACAAACGCAGAATTGGACTCAACGGCCCCAACCTACGGTACCAACGACTTGTGCGGGGTGCCAGGCACAGGCGCCACCAGGTGGTAGGCACATCCCACGGTGTCATCATTCCAGGGCGTCGCAAGCGGTGAGCGCGGAGGGTCAGGCAAGGCTATATACGACAACAACCGTCCTTTGAGGGACGTACAGTCGGTACACAGACCGTCCACAACATCAACCGCAGGACAGGGGCAGAATACATCCCAGACTAGAGACGTAGTCACAATACGTCCGACGCCTCAAGTACAGGTGAATGCGATTACACAGGACGAAGACTTGGCTCCTCCATCGGAAGCTACAGAGATTCATATCAACACACGATTCTTTACGAAGACTTCGAGCACATGACGTCAACACCAAACCACACCTATGAGACGTGGGAGTCGGTAGCCGATCATGCATGAGAGGTGAGGGTGTCTGAGTCGGATAGGAGCTTCATATTTGTTACCACGATTGGAGTAGTGATGGCAATACAAGACCCATTGCTGACGTCAGACAACTGAGTCTATATTCAAGTACAAATCAACGGACGTACGTTCAAAGCCTTGATAGACACGAGAGCATATAGAAGTTGTATCTCACAGACATCCGCAGACCTCCTTGGCCGACCAATAACTCCGGCACCACCTGGGTCATTTATATATTTAGCTGACAAGGCGGTGCGAACTCCTCGACTGGGGACGACGGAAGTGGTACCTATAAGGTACGGCACCAGAATTATCGACGGTTCATTAGAATTGATGAACTTGCCGACGGGTATAGATGTCATAGTGAGGCAAGATATGTTGAAAGGCTTGGGCCTATACATAGGCGGTATCCGATCGCCACTTGCACCAATAGATCCCACAGAACTAGATGAGCTCCTCGAACCCATACCACGCCGACAAGCACCTAACACGACGGAACCCGTCGATATACGCCAACGGTTGGCACAGGATTTGGAAGCCAACGCGAAGATTGTCGACAACGCGCGCTGTCGTCTGGAAGGGAGTGAGGTAACCATCCCAGTAACCCATGAACAAGTTGCAGATGCGGAGATCGACGCGTAACTTCATATCCGATCGATGGCTCCCCTATGTGGATGAACAAGTGAAGAAGTGGTTGACGGATTTGGTGATTACGAAACGAACGACACCAACGACTGTTAATCTTCCTCTCCTTGCGGTACCGACATTCGATGCGGAAGGCAACGTCAAGAAGGTACGCGTGTGTTTAGATATGCGTGCCGTTAACGCGCTTATTCCTGGTGACCAGTTCCTGATCCCCAAGGTCAACGAACTCATATCTCGCCTCAAGAGTAAGAAGTACTACACGACGCTGGACATATCGGCTGCATACCACAGGCTGCCCATCCATCCAGACTCACAATACTTATTTAGTTTTACACACGAACGTTATCAGTACTCGTTCACATCAGCACCGTTCGGTCTTCATGTATTCACGCAGCAGTTCCAACGTACCTTGAGTACGATACTTGATGGCTTACCGGTTCACCACTATATCGATGACATAGTTATCGCCAGTGACGGTTATGACGAACACGTTAGGACGGTGCAGAAGGTGATACAACGCTTAACATACCACAGTTTTAAGCTTAACCCTGCCAAGTGCCACTTCGCTATTTCCGAAGTCATGATCCTAGGGAAGAAAGTATCGGCACAAGGCATTGACATTGACCATGAAAAGCAGGCCAAGCTGATCGACTGGCCCACACCACTACGGTACAAAGATATAGCCTCGGCGTTGGGGTTAGCAAATTACCTCCACGAACATCTGCCTAATTTCGCGAACACGGTTGCACCCTTGCGCGAATTTGCAAACTCAAACCAAAGGAGTTGATAGGTGATCGTTGGGAGGAGAGACATGCACAGGCGTGGCAGGCAATGAAGGACGCAGTGGTGAATGCTGTGGCGTACACTTTCCGGTCGACGGCATTCCTTTGAACTTGGAAACCGACGCTAGCGATTGCGGTTTGGGGGGTAGCGCTATTCCAATGGGTCGACGGTAAGAAACATTACTTAATGTTCTATAGCAAGACTCTGAACCATGCGCAACAGAACTACGCCACACCTATGAAGGAGTTACTGGCATTGGTATATGGACTGACACATTTCAGGGAATACTTGGATGGGCAACGGTTTGCGGTCTTCACGGACCACAAGGCCCTTGTGTATATGAACACACAGCTCAAGCTTATTCCGATGCTTCAGAGATGGCATCATATCATCGCGCCATTCAACTTTACCATATCGCATATACCAGGAGCGACAAATGTGCTCCCGGACATGTTAAGTAGAGTACACGAGGGGACAGCGGAGCAGGACGAACTCGAAATAATGTATACAGACGGCTGGCAGTTATTCCCTAGTTACTTTGAACAAGCGCAACAACACTTCGGACCGAATGACATAGATGTATTTGCGGACCCAACCAACGCTCAGCTTCCTCGGTTCTGGACGAAGGATGATGGGGAAGGAGCGTTTGCCCACGACTGGTCGATAGCCGATGGATGGATGAACCCGCCTTGGGAACAGATACACAGGATGTTACGCAAGATACGAGCCGACGGCGCACGGGCCACAGTATGTCTACCATGGGTACCAAGAGCACCATGGTTCGACCTGTTCAAGCAGTTATTGCAGACAGAACCGGTCCTGGTACCACGTGTAGAAATACGGCCTCCGGTCAGTCTAAAATATCAAGATCAATAGAGATAATACATTGGTTTTTTATTTGTATTTTAAATAATTTAATACAAGCTCTTTTTCCAATATTTCCAAAGTGTTCTAAATTCACTTTGATGGCTCCAATAGCCTGAGTATTTGGTATGACTCATCTACTTGGACCTATTTGAGACATTAGTAGATGTAGGATATTATAAACTAAATTTTATAATCTCCGAACTACTACTTATAGATTTTGGTCCTCCCGCCAATCTCCAAAATCCAATAAGTCTTTTTCTTTTTTTAACTTTTCTTCAGATGGAACTTTATTTATATCAGCTAATGTATTAACGTGACTTACGTTATTATGTCTATCTACAAATTAGGCATGTGGTCATGAACACTTAGTACTTCTAGTGAAAATTATTCAATAAAGAACAGCTAGAGGTACGCCCTGTGTGATCGAGGATATTTAGGCTCTTAACAAGAGGCAGTCCCGATCATTCTTACACAAGCTACCACTGCTAAATCCTAACTGACTAAATTGTATTTTAGTTTAATATAGTTTGAACCCTAGTAATTTCCATCGAAGTATACATATTTTTTCCATTATTTAGTAGTTACAGTAGTGTACTGCTTTTAGACTGTCTAACATCGATTTACTATCCAGCAAATACTATGGTTAAGGGTACTTCTAACGGCCAGGGAGCCGCTAGATCTAAGCCTGCTAAGCCTGCCGAGGTTCCTGAGGTCCCTGTGGAAACACCTAGCCTGTCTGGAGTTGAGCCTGCCGAGGAAATTGTTGGGGAAGCCAATTCTGAGGTTGGTACAGAGGATAATTCTAAGGATGACTCGTCGGATCCTAAAGCCTTGGAAGAAGAATTATCTACTACCGCGGAAAGGCTCGCCAGCGTCCGTGTATCACCTAGGAGTGAAGCTCAGGACCCCAGCTTGCCCCTGACCACGTGCCGTCAAATATTGGGGATAGACGTCGAAAGGCTGGAGAATTCGTGGATACGAATGTCGGGGACAATATAACTCCACATCTAAAGGACACTCCAGCACAAATCCGGAGTGAAAAGGAAGTATTGGACCTGTCCGAAAATTTCGGTTTCGCCATCGATGGAGAAGCCATTCCATCCAGCTCATAACTTGGGGCCGAAGTTGAGGACGCCATAACTCGACAACGAGTGGTTGGATCCTCTCAATCTCGACGCCAATTGAACCGCACTGAAGCGCTCTTGAAGGAGCTAGCGGCAGCAGCAGTTGTGGACCCCTCTATCGTGTCCCACGTGGCTGATATTCTTCCTATACCGAAGAAGAAGAAAAAATTCGGGCCGAGTTTCGAACCCGAGACCTACTGGTTTACCAGCCAGTACGTGTACCACTAAGCCAGTTACCACTGGTGAGAGAGGAAATATTTCAAAATTTAATCTCTATAGCTCTGATGCTACCATTGACCATCCTCTTGACAAACCTAACCCTGTCAGAGGATATGATCGTATGGAACTCGATGAGGCTCACCATCCTCGTAATATCGACCCTCATTTGCCAACTAACCCTGGTAATCACGATTTTGGCAATCGCTACACCAGTACCTCGTTAGAGAGTTCCCGCTCTAATCCTGAGGATGAGGAAGTGAGAACCAGACATACTCGTCTCAGGCTATTACGCTCTGGTATGCAAGTCCTTGAGGACCGTCTATTGAATGACTCTGACCTTGACGATAGGAAAGCGGATAACATTCGCTATCTAATCGATAACAATAGAAAAGAAATAGACACCATCTTGGCACTAGCAGCCCGTAGCACTGAGCATGAGCCTCGTGAACGCTTAGAACCAAGCTTTATAAAGCAGCTAGGTAACGCGCAGGCTGAGATCGATTTCTCTACTAATGAGAGTACAGTGGAGACACTGAAGGCCTTCGACCAGCTTAAGGAGTCTGCCAGCCTTAAGGATAAGCAGATAATGAATGCCTTTATTCATTTATGTGAGTCAGGTGAATGGCGAACTATTTTGAAAGCCCACGAGCCCAACTGGAAAGCCCTACCCTGGCACCAGTTGCGTGATAATATACTTAACACCTTTTTGAAGATGCACGTGACCGTGAACTTCTAGAGTCTCGCAAGCTCTTTGCGAACGATACCACTATTCGAGGTGCTCTAGCTCATATGACACATATGAATACTCGGATGGGTGGTCGTACCTATACTGGCGAATATTTATTTATTTGTCAGATGATGGAGACTCTGGGAGCTAACCTCTTTAAGAAAGTCAATGATGACATCATCGCCTATGGTGATTTGCGATCTATGCCTTGGTCTGTCTTTGAGAAGATAGTTCACAATCATACCAATCCCTCTACTAGAGTACTTAGTACCACGAGCTACACCCAGCCCACTAAGCGTAACGCAGTAGAGACTAACACTGCGCGTAGTACTAAGAAACCTCGCACTACTACTGGAGGGGGTACTGGCTCTACTTCTACCGAACCGAAAGGTGAAAAGAAGGTGAGAGCGCCTTGCAAGAAGCGTGGTTACAACCTCACAAAACGTAATGGCAAGTGGAATGGTAGACACGACCCTGTTAAGTGTGCACCAGGCAAAGCCAGATTTTGGACACTATATGAAAGAGTGTGCTATTTGCAAGGGGTACTAACGGTTGGCACAAAGAGGATTGCAAGGACTTACCGGACGTCCAAGTTAAGCACTGACAGTACCATATGTGTGCACTAGAGCAAGATTATGAGAAAATGTTCAATAAAATCCATACCAAAGGAGATGAACGTATCTTTCAAACAGTTTTCGTAAATGGAGAAAAGGTTATAGCACTTTTTGATCCAGGGGCTGAAGTCTCTGCTATCTCACGCCGAGTAGCCTACGCTACAGATATGGCTGTCCATAACGAAACAACTGATTTAATCTTGGGAAATGGCAAAGTTACTACTTGCGAACAAGCCATTGACTATGCACACATAATGCTGTCAGATAGAAGAGAAGTGAAGACTCACCTAATCGTTACTGACATGTCTCAGAAATACGATTTAATTATAGGTATGACTGATCTTCTCAGTTTAGGTATAACACTCACTGGTCTGCCTAATGGGCTAGACCCGAATAAAGATCAGTCAGATGATAATATGTTAAAGATACCTAAACCTCCGGAAGGTGAAGCAAAGGATATGATTCCGCACTTCACCGATATAATTATGGACTTAATTATACAAAACAGGAAGATTGCAATAACTGACTGGTGTATGTTTAAGTTCTCTAATGGGTACGTTAGACTTGACTTAACAAACGTCGACTTCTCTAAGTTAAAGTGTCCTTCACATAACTACGTGAGTTGGAGACACAAAGACGTTGTCAAAACCCAAATCGAAGATTGGTTAAAACAGGGTCTAATTGAAATCAATTATGATGCAACCCCAGTTAACTTAGCTCTCTTAGCGGTCGATCAATATAAATCTGATGGAACGTTTAGTAAAAAAACAAGAGTAGTACTAGACCTGTCGCCAATCAACAAACTAATTCCGCAACATAGTTTTCCCTTACCTAAGATAAGCGAGATACTACGCAAAATGGAGGGTGCGACTATCTTTTCCAAGATAGACTTAAAAGCTGCATTCCATCAACTACAAATATATCAGCCTCATAGGAAATACTTTTCCTTTACTTGGCAAGGTAAGAAGTACCAGTTTAAAGGTGCACCTGAAGGCTTACACATGTTACCTTCTTTCTTCCAACAAGTTATGATGGAACTATTTGCGGACCTGTCGTATAACGTATCAGTCTATTTAGATGATATAGTTATCTTTACAAAGACAGCACATGAACATGCTAAACTCGTTAAAGAACTCTTAAAGCGACTTAATCATGCTAAACTTAAGATTAACGAAGACAAGTGTTCTTTTGCTAAAGATACTATACACTTACTTGGCTACAAAGTATCTGCAGCAGGGGTAGAAATTGATCCTGGCAAGAAACAGTTTCTGTTGGATTTATCAACACCAATTACTGGAAGAGATGTGAACTCTGTGTGTGGGTTTGTTAACTTCTTCTCGGATTCGGTACCGCATCTTTGTCATTACTTAAAGCCTTTCAGTCACCTACGGCTGCACAAAGGACCTTTGGGAAAGCTTTGGACTAAAGAATGTGATGATGCATTTAAACTAGTCAAAAGTAAAGTAATGGACGCACCCATCATGCAGTACCCTGTGGATGGTGTCCCATTCCAAGTAGCAACCGACGCTTCAGATCGAGCGGTAGGTGGAGTGCTTTACCAAACGATAAATGGTAAACCGCGCTACATACAATTCTTTAGCAAGAGTTATAATAAGAGTCAACGGAATTACCCTACCGTTAAACAAGAGCTCCTTGCTATAGTTACTGCGCTAAGACAGTTTAAAGACTACCTCTATGGAAGTTACTTTACTGTCGCCTGTGATCAAAAGTCTCTAACATACTTAAAAGATATGAACCCTGACTCACAGTTGGTGAGCCGCTGGCATGACATTATTGCCAAGTTCGCTTTTAATATAACACACATACCAGGAATACATAACCATCTTCCTGACAGGCTCTCTCGACTTGAACTGAGCCTTTATTTGTGTTTTCATTAGACTCAGGATTTACTTGAGTGTTTCTCATACGCGGAGTCCCGGTATAGCACACCTGTTCTACTGCTAATATTTCGGATGACTCTAATATCAGAAATGTTACAATCCTAATTCCAAAACTCAATATTCGATTATTATGGATTTTGAGATTTGGATTGGCTTTTTGATATTCTGGTCCCTAGATGCTACAGCCCCCCAACTTTATGCTTCTTAGCCTGCGTAGGAGTAGAAAGTGACATCTTACAGTACTAGATTTTCTAGAGGTTGGTGTTTGTTACAGTGAAAGACTTGTCCCTTAGGGGGCATAATATGAAAAACCTGCCACCATTGTCTGTTCTTACATACTACCGATTTAAATATATATATCATGACAGGAGTTCTCTACCAGACTCATCAGAGTCCGTCTTGACCGGTGCTCTCGGTTGATCTCAACTTGGCCTAGGAAAACGTTCTCAACGGTGGCTCTACAGTCGAGTCTCTGATCCTTGTCCCTCTGGTATGTGGGGGGAGCATGCTTCTAGGCGAGAAAAGTGGTAGTGTCCCGTGGTATCAGTGAGACTTGGTTAGGTCCCCCACCTTGTGCGCTTTCTGTCGCTCGCTGATCTTTCATCAGTGCTCGTCGTCGCTGGCTTCTTTGGCCTTGACTGCCTTCGTTTGCGACGATGGCGTTGACGGTATGTTGTTATGACATCCGCGTCTGCGGTGTCTGATTCATGCGTCCAGGTACGCTCCCCATCTGTCCATTGCAATAGGTACTCCTGGGATCAATTACCTCGGATGGACGGCCTGTCGTCGACTATCGAGGAGAACTGAGTCTCCTCGTTTGGTTATACGTGATTATTGGAAGTAAATGCTTCCGGAGCACTGGCCCTTTTTACAAGTCCAAGTAGCTCATCACTGATCTAGTCAGGATATTCAGGGGCTTTAATCCCATCAAGGTTACAGACAAAATACCCGTTGCCCTCCCTACCCTACATACTAATTTGTATGGTCCGCCATTTGATGCTGTTAACTTGTTCATATCACCTTGATAGCGAACCATGACAAGGTCCCCTTCCTGGAAGTTTATATACTTCTTTTGGTATTTTCGATCGTATGCCGCGCGCATCTTCTCTTGATATTGTGCAACATTGTTGTCTAGTTGTGGCCTGATGGTTTCTTCTAGATTCTGCAGTCGCTCTTCTCAAGATACTGTTATACTGGGTGCGATCACTGGCTCGTTATAGTCCGTTAGTTGATGCTGTCTGCGACCAAAGTACACGTTAAATCGTGGTGACATGTGCCTTCTTGATGTACGCAGATTGTGGCCCATCTGTACGAATGGAAGTCGTGGACACCAGTTACCTGGATTTTGCTCAATGAATTTTAGTAACAGTGGCATGAGGTCTGTGTGATCGTTCGTTCGCGCCTAATACTTTGAGTTGATACGGCCGAGGGACCAGGTGTTGCATTGGCGCTTGTTCAACAGCTTTCGAAAGTATGTTGTTAACGTATTCAGTGCCTTGGTCAGTCTATATGGATTGTAGGAATACATGTTCACACATGATTGGTACCAGCGTGCGTGCTATAGTAGCCGCTGATTTGTCCATCATTGGACGTGATATGACATACGATGAGTGTACATCGAGCCATACTAACACATATGTGTGTCCTCTACGTGATGACTCATCCGAAACCATAGACGTTCCACATAAGATCGCGATTAATAAATATAGCAGTTTTGCCACCTCCAATGGCACTCCTGACTGAGTTCACTTATTTCAGACTTAGCACTTTTTACTAAGCGTAACTCGGGTTTGATCACAATGCTCCACCAATACCATAATCGCTTGTATCCATTTCCAATTCAAGGTGTACACCAGCAACCTAAAAGTTTAACCGTACTGTCGACACGATAGCTTTCTTCATCTGATCTCACGCCAATTGATGTTCTGGTTCCCAACGATCCCCAATGGCCTCCTTTGGCGTAAGCTTAGGAAACGTTCGTAGTGGAGTTACTTTATGTGCAAAGTCAGGTATATGCTCATGTAAGAAGTTTGCCAATCCTAACGCAATACCAGAGGAATTGGACACACAAAAATCTATCACAAACCTCTCTGCCCAGGTCAGTACTCTACAGGCCAATCTCAGTCAAATTTTGAGACCGGCTCCATCTCCAAGGAGCCCTTGATTAATGACCAATGGAAATCAACCATACACCAAATGCTCACTAACCTCTGTGCAAAAACAACCAACCTTGAATCCGATTTTCGGGACCTTAATCCCAAACCCGTGCACCTATAGATGAAGACACACCCGACACTTTCCGATTTGGCTCCACAAACCCGCCTGCTCCGCCTGCAAAAAGACCGCGGTCACAGGCGTCCAATAGCAGCAGACAACAGCAACGCCAGTGGGGCGAGAAAGAAGCGCCCAGTGAATATGTACAGACACCTAAACGACAAGAGAAGGAGACACCAGTGCCTCCGCCCACACCGGCTAGTATCGAGAAAAGCCGACAGGCGCTACACGCACGGATACTACAATTAAGTGACGAGCTATGCCAAGCAATCGAGGAGAATAACACGGCTCGAGCTGAAGCTCTTCGGGGCGTGATTGAGACACTTCGAGCTACATTAGAGTCCCGACCGGTAGAGAAGCGTCCCGTACCTTCACCACGTACGTGGCCTGATTGGCCGTCGAACAGATACTACCTACATGATATTATGGAACGGGACACAAGAGGGGCTCTCCTCGAGGCGTTCAAGAACGCACAAATCGCAGGGCTGGACGAGAGTTGGAACCTTACATGGTTTCATAAGGTACTATCTTACTTCAAGGCGGAGAAGTCAACACTGGACTACATCCGCGACAACTCTGAACGGTTGAAGACATGCACACCTCAGCTACAGATCGAACAGATCTGTTCGCACGAAACAAAAGCCACTGTCGATCCCGCGTTTCGCAAGTTAGCCAAGGGCCAAAGTCGGAACATGCACACTCCTCTTATGGAACAAATGACACAGCTCATGGAGAACCACAGGAGGGCACGTGAACGGTGGCAGACAGATGCCGACTTCCAACAGAATTTAGTGAACCACTGCATTGTACAACTGTTAGAAGAAGCTCTCAACGGCCGTACGTATGAACGTACTCTACAGTTGCATCCCAAATGGCAACTGATGGAGACACACGAGCTTATACAGCTGTTGAGCCCTGACATTCAGGATGCACAGCAACGTACGACAGCACGTTTCCAGGGTCGCAACAACCGCGAGGGCCCGACGACCAATGGAAGTCGCGACCTACAGACGAGTAGACGACAAACGCAGAATTGGACTCAACGGCCCCAACCTACGGTACCAACGACTTGTGCGGGGTGCCAGGCACAGGCGCCACCAGGTGGTAGGCACATCCCACGGTGTCATCATTCCAGGGCGTCGCAAGCGGTGAGCGCGGAGGGTCAGGCAAGGCTATACGACAACAACCGTCCTTTGAGGGACGTACAGTCGGTACACAGACCGTCCACAACATCAACCGCAGGACAGGGCAGAATACATCCCAGACTAGAGACGTAGTCACAATACGTCCGACGCCTCAAGTACAGGTGAATGCGATTACACAGGACGAAGACTTGGCTCCTCCATCGGAAGCTACAGAGATTCATATCAACACGATTCTTTACGAAGACTTCGAGCACATGACGTCAACACCAAACCACACCTATGAGACGTGGGAGTCGGTAGCCGATCATGCATGAGAGGTGAGGGTGTCTGAGTCGGATAGGAGCTTCATATTTGTTACCACGATTGGAGTAGTGATGGCAATACAAGACCCATTGCTGACGTCAGACAACTGAGTCTATATTCAAGTACAAATCAACGGACGTACGTTCAAAGCCTTGATAGACACGAGAGCATATAGAAGTTGTATCTCACAGACATCCGCAGACCTCCTTGGCCGACCAATAACTCCGGCACCACCTGGGTCATTTATATATTTAGCTGACAAGGCGGTGCGAACTCCTCGACTGGGGACGACGGAAGTGGTACCTATAAGGTACGGCACCAGAATTATCGACGGTTCATTAGAATTGATGAACTTGCCGACGGGTATAGATGTCATAGTGAGGCAAGATATGTTGAAAGGCTTGGGCCTATACATAGGCGGTATCCGATCGCCACTTGCACCAATAGATCCCACAGAACTAGATGAGCTCCTCGAACCCATACCACGCCGACAAGCACCTAACACGACGGAACCCGTCGATATACGCCAACGGTTGGCACAGGATTTGGAAGCCAACGCGAAGATTGTCGACAACGCGCGCTGTCGTCTGGAAGGGAGTGAGGTAACCATCCCAGTAACCCATGAACAAGTTGCAGATGCGGAGATCGACGCGTAACTTCATATCCGATCGATGGCTCCCCTATGTGGATGAACAAGTGAAGAAGTGGTTGACGGATTTGGTGATTACGAAACGAACGACACCAACGACTGTTAATCTTCCTCTCCTTGCGGTACCGACATTCGATGCGGAAGGCAACGTCAAGAAGGTACGCGTGTGTTTAGATATGCGTGCCGTTAACGCGCTTATTCCTGGTGACCAGTTCCTGATCCCCAAGGTCAACGAACTCATATCTCGCCTCAAGAGTAAGAAGTACTACACGACGCTGGACATATCGGCTGCATACCACAGGCTGCCCATCCATCCAGACTCACAATACTTATTTAGTTTTACACACGAACGTTATCAGTACTCGTTCACATCAGCACCGTTCGGTCTTCATGTATTCACGCAGCAGTTCCAACGTACCTTGAGTACGATACTTGATGGCTTACCGGTTCACCACTATATCGATGACATAGTTATCGCCAGTGACGGTTATGACGAACACGTTAGGACGGTGCAGAAGGTGATACAACGCTTAACATACCACAGTTTTAAGCTTAACCCTGCCAAGTGCCACTTCGCTATTTCCGAAGTCATGATCCTAGGGAAGAAAGTATCGGCACAAGGCATTGACATTGACCATGAAAAGCAGGCCAAGCTGATCGACTGGCCCACACCACTACGGTACAAAGATATAGCCTCGGCGTTGGGGTTAGCAAATTACCTCCACGAACATCTGCCTAATTTCGCGAACACGGTTGCACCCTTGCGCGAATTTTGCAAACTCAAACCAAAGGAGTTGATAGGTGATCGTTGGGAGGAGAGACATGCACAGGCGTGGCAGGCAATGAAGGACGCAGTGGTGAATGCTGTGGCGTACACTTTCCGGTCGACGGCATTCCTTTGAACTTGGAAACCGACGCTAGCGATTGCGGTTTGGGGGTAGCGCTATTCCAATGGGTCGACGGTAAGAAACATTACTTAATGTTCTATAGCAAGACTCTGAACCATGCGCAACAGAACTACGCCACACCTATGAAGGAGTTACTGGCATTGGTATATGGACTGACACATTTCAGGGAATACTTGGATGGGCAACGGTTTGCGGTCTTCACGGACCACAAGGCCCTTGTGTATATGAACACACAGCTCAAGCTTATTCCGATGCTTCAGAGATGGCATCATATCATCGCGCCATTCAACTTTACCATATCGCATATACCAGGAGCGACAAATGTGCTCCCGGACATGTTAAGTAGAGTACACGAGGGGACAGCGGAGCAGGACGAACTCGAAATAATGTATACAGACGGCTGGCAGTTATTCCCTAGTTACTTTGAACAAGCGCAACAACACTTCGGACCGAATGACATAGATGTATTTGCGGACCCAACCAACGCTCAGCTTCCTCGGTTCTGGACGAAGGATGATGGGGAAGGAGCGTTTGCCCACGACTGGTCGATAGCCGATGGATGGATGAACCCGCCTTGGGAACAGATACACAGGATGTTACGCAAGATACGAGCCGACGGCGCACGGGCCACAGTATGTCTACCATGGGTACCAAGAGCACCATGGTTCGACCTGTTCAAGCAGTTATTGCAGACAGAACCGGTCCTGGTACCACGTGTAGAAATACGGCCTCCGGTCAGTCTAAAATATCAAGATCAATAGAGATAATACATTGGTTTTTATTTGTATTTTAAATAATTTAATACAAGCTCTTTTTCCAATATTTCCAAAGTGTTCTAAATTCACTTTGATGGCTCCAATAGCCTGAGTATTTGGTATGACTCATCTACTTGGACCTATTTGAGACATTAGTAGATGTAGGATATTATAAACTAAATTTTATAATCTCCGAACTACTACTTATAGATTTTGGTCCTCCCGCCAATCTCCAAAATCCAATAAGTCTTTTTCTTTTTTTAACTTTTCTTCAGATGGAACTTTATTTATATCAGCTAATGTATTAACGTGACTTACGTTATTATGTCTATCTACAAATTAGGCATGTGGTCATGAACACTTAGTACTTCTAGTGAAAATTATTCAATAAAGAACAGCTAGAGGTACGCCCTGTGTGATCGAGGATATTTAGGCTCTTAACAAGAGGCAGTCCCGATCATTCTTACACAAGCTACCACTGCTAAATCCTAACTGACTAAATTGTATTTTAGTTTAATATAGTTTGAACCCTAGTAATTTCCATCGAAGTATACATATTTTTCCATTATTTAGTAGTTACAGTAGTGTACTGCTTTTAGACTGTCTAACATCGATTTACTATCCAGCAAATACTATGGTTAAGGGTACTTCTAACGGCCAGGGAGCCGCTAGATCTAAGCCTGCTAAGCCTGCCGAGGTTCCTGAGGTCCCTGTGGAAACACCTAGCCTGTCTGGAGTTGAGCCTGCCGAGGAAATTGTTGGGGAAGCCAATTCTGAGGTTGGTACAGAGGATAATTCTAAGGATGACTCGTCGGATCCTAAAGCCTTGGAAGAAGAATTATCTACTACCGCGGAAAGGCTCGCCAGCGTCCGTGTATCACCTAGGAGTGAAGCTCAGGACCCCAGCTTGCCCCCTGACCACGTGCCGTCAAATATTGGGGATAGACGTCGAAAGGCTGGAGAATTCGTGGATACGAATGTCGGGGACAATATAACTCCACATCTAAAGGACACTCCAGCACAAATCCGGAGTGAAAAGGAAGTATTGGACCTGTCCGAAAATTTCGGTTTCGCCATCGATGGAGAAGCCATTCCATCCAGCTCATATCTTGGGGCCGAAGTTGAGGACGCCATAACTCGACAACGAGTGGTTGGATCCTCTCAATCTCGACGCCAATTGAACCGCACTGAAGCGCTCTTGAAGGAGCTAGCGGCAGCAGCAGTTGTGGACCCCTCTATCGTGTCCCACGTGGCTGATATTCTTCCTATACCGAAGAAGAAGAAAAAATTCGGGCCGAGTTTCGAACCCGAGACCTACTGGTTTACCAGCCAGTACGTGTACCACTAAGCCAGTTACCACTGGTGAGAGAGGAAATATTTCAAAATTTAATCTCTATAGCTCTGATGCTACCATTGACCATCCTCTTGACAAACCTAACCCTGTCAGAGGATATGATCGTATGGAACTCGATGAGGCTCACCATCCTCGTAATATCGACCCTCATTTGCCAACTAACCCTGGTAATCACGATTTTGGCAATCGCTACACCAGTACCTCGTTAGAGAGTTCCCGCTCTAATCCTGAGGATGAGGAAGTGAGAACCAGACATACTCGTCTCAGGCTATTACGCTCTGGTATGCAAGTCCTTGAGGACCGTCTATTGAATGACTCTGACCTTGACGATAGGAAAGCGGATAACATTCGCTATCTAATCGATAACAATAGAAAAGAAATAGACACCATCTTGGCACTAGCAGCCCGTAGCACTGAGCATGAGCCTCGTGAACGCTTAGAACCAAGCTTTATAAAGCAGCTAGGTAACGCGCAGGCTGAGATCGATTTCTCTACTAATGAGAGTACAGTGGAGACACTGAAGGCCTTCGACCAGCTTAAGGAGTCTGCCAGCCTTAAGGATAAGCAGATAATGAATGCCTTTATTCATTTATGTGAGTCAGGTGAATGGCGAACTATTTTGAAAGCCCACGAGCCCAACTGGAAAGCCCTACCCTGGCACCAGTTGCGTGATAATATACTTAACACCTTTTTTGAAGATGCACGTGACCGTGAACTTCTAGAGTCTCGCAAGCTCTTTGCGAACGATACCACTATTCGAGGTGCTCTAGCTCATATGACACATATGAATACTCGGATGGGTGGTCGTACCTATACTGGCGAATATTTATTTATTTGTCAGATGATGGAGACTCTGGGAGCTAACCTCTTTAAGAAAGTCAATGATGACATCATCGCCTATGGTGATTTGCGATCTATGCCTTGGTCTGTCTTTGAGAAGATAGTTCACAATCATACCAATCCCTCTACTAGAGTACTTAGTACCACGAGCTACACCCAGCCCACTAAGCGTAACGCAGTAGAGACTAACACTGCGCGTAGTACTAAGAAACCTCGCACTACTACTGGAGGGGGTACTGGCTCTACTTCTACCGAACCGAAAGGTGAAAAGAAGGTGAGAGCGCCTTGCAAGAAGCGTGGTTACAACCTCACAAAACGTAATGGCAAGTGGAATGGTAGACACGACCCTGTTAAGTGTGCACCAGGCAAGCCAGATTTTGGACACTATATGAAAGAGTGTGCTATTTGCAAGGGTACTAACGGTTGGCACAAAGAGGATTGCAAGGACTTACCGGACGTCCAAGTTAAGCACTGACAGTACCATATGTGTGCACTAGAGCAAGATTATGAGAAAATGTTCAATAAAATCCATACCAAAGGAGATGAACGTATCTTTCAAACAGTTTTCGTAAATGGAGAAAAGGTTATAGCACTTTTTTGATCCAGGGGCTGAAGTCTCTGCTATCTCACGCCGAGTAGCCTACGCTACAGATATGGCTGTCCATAACGAAACAACTGATTTAATCTTGGGAAATGGCAAAGTTACTACTTGCGAACAAGCCATTGACTATGCACACATAATGCTGTCAGATAGAAGAGAAGTGAAGACTCACCTAATCGTTACTGACATGTCTCAGAAATACGATTTAATTATAGGTATGACTGATCTTCTCAGTTTAGGTATAACACTCACTGGTCTGCCTAATGGGCTACCCGAATAAAGATCAGTCAGATGATAATATGTTAAAGATACCTAAACCTCCGGAAGGTGAAGCAAAGGATATGATTCCGCACTTCACCGATATAATTATGGACTTAATTATACAAAACAGGAAGATTGCAATAACTGACTGGTGTATGTTTAAGTTCTCTAATGGGTACGTTAGACTTGACTTAACAAACGTCGACTTCTCTAAGTTAAAGTGTCCTTCACATAACTACGTGAGTTGGAGACACAAAGACGTTGTCAAAACCCAAATCGAAGATTGGTTTAAAACAGGGTCTAATTGAAATCAATTATGATGCAACCCCAGTTAACTTAGCTCTCTTAGCGGTCGATCAATATAAATCTGATGGAACGTTTAGTAAAACAAGAGTAGTACTAGACCTGTCGCCAATCAACAAACTAATTCCGCAACATAGTTTTCCCTTACCTAAGATAAGCGAGATACTACGCAAAATGGAGGGTGCGACTATCTTTTCCAAGATAGACTTAAAAGCTGCATTCCATCAACTACAAATATATCAGCCTCATAGGAAATACTTTTCCTTTACTTGGCAAGGTAAGAAGTACCAGTTTAAAGGTGCACCTGAAGGCTTACACATGTTACCTTCTTTCTTCCAACAAGTTATGATGGAACTATTTGCGGACCTGTCGTATAACGTATCAGTCTATTTAGATGATATAGTTATCTTTACAAAGACAGCACATGAACATGCTAAACTCGTTAAAGAACTCTTAAAGCGACTTAATCATGCCTAAACTTAAGATTAACGAAGACAAGTGTTCTTTTGCTAAAGATACTATATACACTTACTTGGCTACAAAGTATCTGCAGCAGGGGTAGAAATTGATCCTGGCAAGAAACAGTTTCTGTTGGATTTATCAACACCAATTACTGGAAGAGATGTGAACTCTGTGTGTGGGTTTGTTAACTTCTTCTCGGATTCAGTACCGCATCTTTGTCATTACTTAAAGCCTTTCAGTCACCTACGGCTGCACAAAGGACCTTTGGGAAAGCTTTGGACTAAAGAATGTGATGATGCATTTAAACTAGTCAAAAGTAAAGTAATGGACGCACCCATCATGCAGTACCTGTGGATGGTGTCCCATTCCAAGTAGCAACCGACGCTTCAGATCGAGGCGGTAGGTGGAGTGCTTTACCAAACGATAAATGGTAAACCGCGCTACATACAATTCTTTAGCAAGAGTTATAATAAGAGTCAACAGGAATTACCCCTACCGTTAAACAAGAGCTCCTTGCTATAGTTACTGCGCTAAGACAGTTTAAAGACTACCTCTATGGAAGTTACTTTACTGTCGCCTGTGATCAAAGTCTCTAACATACTTAAAGATATGAACCCTGACTCACAGTTGGTGAGCCGCTGGCATGACATTATTGCCAAGTTCGCTTTTAATATAACACATACCAGGAATACATAACCATCTTCCTGACAGGCTCTCTCGACTTGTGCCCGACTACCAGAAAACAGTCAAGGAGTTATTAGCAACCGATTGGATGCTAAATAAGAAATGGTTTAACCTCGCTCAATCACGATGGGGTCCATTTTACTGTTGATATGTTCGCCGCAGAACATAACAAACAGGGTTCTGAATATAAGGTCGGTGACTCTGTCTAAAGGTGATGCATTTCAGCTTACGGCTTATCAAAGCATAATGCGTGGGCTAACCTACCTTGTCAACTTATCGCACAGTTGTTAAATTATGTTATGGCATATTACTAAATCTACCATCACGCTGTGTTGTCCCTTACGTAACTCCGACCCATGGATACGTGATTTAATGCACTAATATGATTCAAGACGAACCTATTTATGTCGACCGTGAAACCGACGTTCTAAGTGG
>LUCW03000487.1:5000-22500 GCA_001586965.3 Sphaeroforma sirkka
CCATATATGTACAACGTGACAAGCACGGCGCAGGTATCCCCCATCCACACCATGTGCTGAGCACCAATAACAATAGCTGCTTTACCGTGTCATATATAAACCCTAAAACTCTAGCAGTACCGGTCTTTAAGTATCTGTCATTGTACCATTGTTTTAATCCTAGTCCTAGTTTTAATCCTAGTCCTGGTCCTTGTTTTAGTTATAGTCCTAGTTCAAGTTCTAGTCTTAATCCTAGTCCTAGTTCTAGTTCCAGTTTTAGTTATAATTATTGTCCTAGTCCTAGTCTTGGTCCTAGTCCTAGTACTAGTCCTAACACTAGTTTTGGTTCTAGTTTCAGTTCCTAGTCCTAGTCATATCTAGTTTTAATTTTTGTCCTAGTCCTAGTCTTATTCCTGGTCCCTGGTACTTGGGTGTAGAGCTCAGTCCTTGCGCAGTGTGCAATGGAAGTTGTCTGTGGTGCCATATGCTGCGGTGTCGTCCGTGGGTGTGTGATGTGTTGTTGTTTCTCATCTGTTGACACCAGTAGCGCCTGCGTGTACGTCACATCATATGTCAATGGCAAGTGGTGTGCATATTTTTTAATCTCTTCCAATCAGTTGGTCTCTCTCCACTGCGCAACTGATAACTCTGCACCCCTCAATTGTACAACCCCACACCCAATTTCCTCAGTACTACTACAGTAGGCACCTCCACCTGTATGTTTTTTTGGGATATAGGGTTTTAGATTCAGTCCTCACAGTTTGCCTTCTTCCTATTCGCACGGACCCATTGAAGCGATTGTGAAGCTGGTTGAGGCTGCGCGGCGGTTCTTTCCCGAAAGCGCAACGCGTGAGATCTTGGACGAGTTCCAGTCCAAACTCTGTCCACACGACGTGGTGCTGTTCGATGCCCAGGGGTGGCTTGTTCTATTTTTACCCACCAATCACGTCGAAGGAAAGCCCACGCACCATGAGCTGTGGTTGGACTGGGTGTTTGATGTGTGGGGGTGGGTGCGCGATGACGTTAGCACGTGGAATGGCCAGTGGCTCAGACTCATCGCGCGACTGGTCAAGGTACACAGATGTTTATGGTTTCTACGGTTCAGGGGTTTTTTTAAACCCTATAGCTACATATATGTGTAGAAAATACACTGGTGACTGCATATGACTACGTTTGTATATGTTATTTGGATATCATTGTAAGTGTTTGAATTGCGATGTTTATTGCTAGCCTATTTTAGTTTATGCACATGTGTTCGTATAGTGTATAATAAGTGTATCGCGGTATGTGTACATACTGAGATGCCGTGTGGTTGTCTGAGTGTATACATACACACACACACACACACGTCACACACATCACATCACACACACGCATATATATATATATATATATATATATATATATATATATATATATATATATATATATATATATATATATATATATATATATATATATAATATATATATATACATGTATGTATGTATGTATGTATGTATGTATGTATGTATGTATGTAGATATATGCATGTATGTATATGTGTTTATTTATACCACCATAATATATACATGTAGGTACATATATACATTCATTTCTAATTTTCCACATATGTATACAATTCATGGCTCCATCGCAGGGCCAACCCACAGCTGAGGTGCATGCGCTGCTTGAGCCTCATTTGGACCTTCTGTTTAATAAGTTCTTGTCGTCGCTTAACTTGCCTGTGGGTGCGAGTGCCGCACCAAAAGACCACCGCGCAGCAATGTCTTCAGGTGCACAGGTGTGTGGGAGCATTTAGGGTTTTTGGGTTTTAATGTGTTATAGGGTTTTAGTGATTTGAGCTGTGAGAGTTTTAGGGTGTTATTGTTTTACAATTTTTGGGTTTGAATATCTGTTTTTCCTCCAAACCCATGCAGATGATAGTCCAGTGTTTTCGGCTGGTGATGTCTGCCTCGTCCTCAAGTGTTGTGTGGTGCGATGTACCTGTTTTATTTCGGTCCGTTGTTACCGATGTCTGTGGATTAGCTGACTCCGTGTTTACTAACATGACGCGTACAATACTTTCTTAAAACCCTAAAACTAATATTACCCATGTATTGCTTTGTTCTTAAAACCTTTAAACCCTAAAACTAACTTGACACATGCAATGCGCTGTGCATGTTGTTGAGGATATTGCTGGTTTGCACATGTTGCAGTGGATGTTAATCCTTTATGTGTGTTCTGTTGGTGCAGGTGTTGCTGTTACCAGACGGGGAAGGACAGCACACAATCAAACGCATGTGTGCCATCGTGGCATGGCTGCTCTCGCCTGAAGGTACGTTCAAGATAAAAACCTGGATTGCATTATTCTATAAATCATCCTTTTACGCACCCTTTCTATGCCCTTGCCCTATTCCATACTTTTTGAACCTATTCCATACTTTTTGGACTGCTCATGTCCCATTTCCCCCCATGCCCCGTTCTGCCAGGCCGTGTCATTGAGCTGCTGCGTGCGCTGGTGCGTGCTACCGAGTCCTTCTTCCACCCCTCCAACAGTGGCGCCTGGCAGGGTCGTCTGGCGCAAGTGCTGTATTGTTTGTGCTCTGAGGTGTGCGATCGGCTGAAAAAGGAGCGCAAGCCACAGTGCCCCACCCCACCTCACCTGCGCCTGCAAGGCCCCCAGCGCAAGGCTTTTGCGGACTGGTAGGACTGCTTAGGGTTTTTGGGGGTTTTAGGGTTTGTGAGAGTTGTTGTTTGCGTACTGTGCTGTGTTGTAGGGCTGTTTAGGAGTGTTACTGTGCTGTGTTGTAGGGCTGTTTAGGGTTTATAGATTGATGAGTGTTACTGTGCTAGGCTTAAAGGGGTAGTTTCGTTCCAGTATATAGTGTGCCACTGGTTGATGTTCGCCTATCCACCCCTCATCTCTCGTTCCTTCAGTTGCGGATACGCCCACCCCACCACTTTACTAATGAAGCGTCGTGTTGCTTGTCCGCTGTATCTATGCCCTGACTCCTGCACCGAGGGTCTAAGGTTTACGGTTTTTGTATGTATGTCACTGACCTCCCTCACCTCTCTCCCTCTTTCCTTCCTGCGTTCGTTCGTTTGTTTGTTTGTTGTGTGTAGTATGTCGCCTGTTTTAGTACCGGCTCTCTTTTCTAAGTCGCATAGCATGGTCATGACCTCTGCCTTGGCCCATAAGCTGTTGGCGTACATCTGTCCTGAGGCTATTCTGCCGCAGTTGTTGGAGAGTGTGTATCCTGCACTACAGACGCTGACTGAGTCTCACCAGACACTCGCGGCGCTGGGCTGTCTGTGCTTTGTGGCCAGGCCGTTATTTAGGTATGGTTTTTCGTGTGTTAGTGTTATTTTTTTTGTAAGTTTTTAGGGTTTAGGGTTTTAGGTACCTTTATTTGTTTACACGCTATTGCTATATACAATGGCTTGTGTCCGAAGACCTGTGGCGGCCGGCAGGTGTCGCAGTTTGTGCCTTAATCCCTGTTTTCTCAGGTAGAGGCTAACTGAACTGTCTAATGGCTGAGTTGTTGCGCTGCGTTTAGTTTGCTATGTGGCTTGGTTTCTTTGGGTATGTAGTTCTATGGGTTGTTTTAGTAGTAGTTTGTAAATCCTAACTGGTTGGAAACAAGTGCTGAGAATATACTATGACCGATTTGCATTTCGTATTACTGAATATGAGAGAGAGACCAGTAGCGGTACTACTGTCTCGGACTCACTACCGCATCACCGGGTTGCGATTTGCAGCTGTGTCTGCCGGTAGGCGCTTAAGGCGGATGTGTTCTAGGAGGTGGGCGTTTCATAGCAGGATGTTTGTTGATATAATTGCTATTCAGCTTCAAGTCAATGCAAATCTGTCGTAGGCATATTTGCCAACACTTGGTAAAATCAGGTGGATCTAGACTGCTAGTTTTAGGTTGACTACTCCATGTGTTGTGTGATGTGCTGGGTTTTAGGGTTAAGGGTGTTTCCTTCTTCTCTGGTCCATGACATATGTGCACACGTACACTAACGATAGTAGGACATGTGCATAGTATGTGCACATATACCAACATTCAGTATTGCTTCAGGGTTTTAGAGTTTTAGGGTTTACTAATATAGTCAATATCCCTCCTGCGGGTGTACACTAACGTCCATCATTTCTTTTGGATTCAAGGGTTAAAGTGTTTTAGTGTTTAGGGTTTTGACTTTTAGGGTTTACTAACGGTTATCTCGCATTGTTATGTGCAGTAAATCGGTCTATCCGTCGGGGGGTGAGCATTTGGTAAATCTGCTGATGCTGTCACTGCCAGGCATTGACCCCAACGACCCCATCAAGACAGAGACCACATTCAAATTCTACCGCTCTGTGCTGCAGTGCGTGCGAATTGAGGACATAAGCGGCCCGTCCTTTACGGTATGGGTTTTGGGTGTGCTATGAATAAACGGACAACTGCGTGTTAAATTTTTCTAGAATTCATGGTCTGCTTCGCAAGTTGAGAGCTGGTAATATCCACCACTACGATCCTGTATGTTAGAAGTTTAGATATACTGTTCTGAGCTTATATATCCGACACATGTATGTATCATATATATATATATATATATATATATATATATTCTTATATTCTTATATTCTTATATTAATATATTATTGTATTATGATATTATTATATTGATATTGATGTTTGAGTTGTTGTTATTATTTTTCCGACATATATATGTTTTTGTGTGCTTCACGTTTTCACACGAAATAAGTGACTGGTTTCTAGAAACAATGATATGCTCCAATTTACTGAGATATGACAATGTGCATAGCGAAAGGACTAGTCTGCCACACGCTCTTGGATAGGCCTACTTCAGTAAAGGGCCCTGTGGTATCCAGAGGTTTTTGGGTTTTAATGGTTGCTGAGTGTGTTTCTAGTACCTCAACTGACTACGGCGTGGTTCTGTTACACCTCAGAGTGAGCTGAGTGAGGGTGATCGTCAAGTGTGCGAGTCGACCGCTCTTTTGGAGACTTGGGCGCTCGAGTTTCTGCGGCTGCTATTCGAGGTATGTTCATGACCATACCAGGACACGTGCTTTGTGGGGGATGCGTGGCGCTATTACACACATGGATATTATGTAGGAGTGACTTAGATGTATGTTCCTTAGATTGCTATTGGTATATATTTATATATATGGATACGTTTATATATATATATGTATGTATATATGTATGCATGTGAATATATATATATATATATATATATATATATATATATATATATACACAAACATACAAACACATACATACACACACACACATACATATATATATATATATATATATATATATATATATACATATATATATATATACATACATATATATGTATATATATATATATATATATATATATATATATATATATATATATATATATATATATATATATACATATACATATATATAATTGTGATATATATATATATATATATATATATATATATATATATATATATATATATATATATATATATATATATACTGCGATATATATATATATATATATATATATATATACTGCGATATATATATATATACTGCGATACATGTTCTGATGTAGACCAACAATCTTAATCTCGATCTTTAATGTGGTGCGCTAGTGGCATCCAGGGTTTAAAGGTTGTAGGGTTTTAGAATTGTAGCTTCTTGCTGATTATTTTGGTGCGTGTTTGCATGGCACAGGTGTGTAGTCATCACTCAGCGCCTGCCAAGTCATCGCAAAAGACAGCCACAGCTCAAATTGAGGCGAATTTCTCGCAGTCGCTGAGAGATCTGTGTCTGGTGTTTTTCGCTCAGCTATCACCAGACATCTACGCCGAGTGCCTTGACAGAGTCTTTAGGTATTGTCACGCCATACACTGTGACGATACCACACCACATTATTGATGTATTTGGAATATCCTGGCTCGCCATAGGGTTTAGGGTTTAGGGTACGAAGTGTTATAGGTGGTGGTATAGGCCGTCTCACGTGTGGAGGTGTTTGCGCATGGGGATATGTGTGGGTTGTGCTGTGAGGGTCGCCTGTGTGGTTTGTAGTGTGCATGTACGTTAGAGTATGTTTTGAATGTATTATGTGTGCACTTGCCCTTCAATTGCATTTGTGAGTGGCCAGGTTGTGTATTTGTATGTTCTGCGTTCTTACATGCACGTGTCTGGATCGCGTTACTCTGGTTTAGGGTTTTAGGGTTTTAGGGATGCTACTTGTTCACATATGTACATTGGGATTTGTGTCTCGCTCATAGTCCGACATCTCAGTAGCACACTAAAACCCAAAGAACAGTGTCCTGTCAGGGATATGCACTGTGTGCATAATAGAAGCCGCACAATTAATACCTTAAACCGTAAACCTGGAACCCTATACCCTATACCCTTAAACCTGCCTTGTGTAGTATCATGGCATCGTCGTGTGAGTGTTAGCTGTGTGGAACAGTCGCGTACAGGCGCACCAGACTTCGCAACTGGTTGGGATATGTGACGGAGGCCACCAGACACGGTACTTAAATCTTCGACTCTGACCTCTATAACTTAGTCCCGGAATGTAAACCTCGGTTGTATACCGGTACGTGGCGAGCGGTCTGGTGGTAAAGGCATCGTACTCATTCACTAAGCCTCCAGCTCTAACTGTGAATCTCACACCCGAAATACACACCTTAGTTTGGGGTAAATAATAGCCCCAAAACTCCTAAATAATCCTTTTTTTGTGGATAGGTATGTGAAAAGCAGTCTCCCACTCCCGAATTATACACTTTAATTTTGGGTTAATAATAGCCCCAAAGCCCTTAAACAAACTTTTTCTTCATGGACAGGTATGTGACTAGCAGTCTGGTGATGAAGGCCATGAAGCCCATCGGTTACATGTGCGAGGCACTGGTCACGGCACAGCCGCAGATTGCGCTCAAACGCTTCATCCCATTCTTAACCGATCGCATCAGCAGTAGCATACGGTAAGTAACCAATACCACACCATAGAGAACCTAAAACTCTAAAACCTTAAAAACCCTATAACCCAACAGCCCAAATTAGAGCCTGATTCGGGAACATAGATACGCATGTAAATTGAATTGGCAAGACTATTGGTGGAGAAATTTGGGAAAGTGTTATTTGGAGATCTGATCGATATTTTTTGGTACAGAGGGCAAGAATCATCAATAGCATCTAAGGATACACACACAACAACAATAGTGAAGCAATGTCTACGACCAATCATGCAGATGGCAGGCAGTGCTCTACCGATACGCAACAGACCCCTGCCTCGTCGTTGTTGTGAGTCAATGTATCAATATAGAATATATGTACACACACACACACACACACACACACGCACGCATATATATATATATATATATATATTTCAAGGTTTCGTAGAACCATAAAACCCTAAACCCTAAACCCTCGTATCTCTTCATCTATACCACGTTATTGATTTGCAGTGGCAGTTCACCCGACGACGATGACGCGGACAAAGAAGTGCTGTGGGATATTCACATGGTGTCAAAATGTGTCAAGAATGCAGGCCCTGCCCTGATGGCGCACAGTGATGCGGTGCTGTCAGTTGTGCGTGACACCATTGACTCGCCCATCAAAGCCGTGGCTAAGGTAAGGCAGGTGGCGTCGCTGCCGTCTGTGGTGTGTGGGGGGGTGTGGGTGGTGGCTGAGTAGTTGTAAGGGGTTAGAGTTTAGGGTTTTAGGTTTATATATGTGCATTGTGGGCACACATGTTAATATACACATCACTCGTCTCTGGGGTTCCTCCCTCCACCCCAACACCAGACCACCCTTACCTACCCACTCACAGGTGTCGTTTAAGTTGCTCAAGAGTATACTGCACGCTCTGTCGGCTGAGTACCCGGTTGATCACAGGTCGAACTCTCCCGCTCAGCAAGGTGTGTTAGGGTTTTAGGGTTTAGTGTTTTAGACCACATTACTAGTACTAGTGGTGTCACACTCAGCAAGGCAAGGTAGGGTTTTAGGGTTTTAGATCAGATTGCTAGTACTAGTGGTGTCACACTCTAGCAGGTGTGTGTTAGGGTTTGAAGGTTTAAGACCACATTACTTGTACTAATGATGCCACACTGTCAACGCTAGTAGCTATGCTGGGAAGGTAACCCGTAACCAGTCCCAATTTATCTCTCCAGGTAAAGTGCAGAACTGATCTACCGTACTTCGACAAAACGCACACAGCGCGTAATTAAGCTTATATACAGAACTTCCAATGGTCCATACCTCTCTACTTAACGCACACCTTCTCATCCCTGTTTCCTTTCTCGCCCCTACATACCTTGTATCGACCTTATATCTACCTACCTTATACCTATCTCGTACCTACACGCTGCAGAGTCTCGGATGGGTCTGAGTGAGTGGGGAACATCGCCCGACTATCAGTCACTAGAAATGCAATGGCACACACCCAACAGCGACGAACTCACAATGGCTAACGCAATCCTCACAGAATTCATGGCCCCAGCCATGAACCGCCTCGCCAAACGCGCACTCACCTATCGCACTGGTGAGTTGGATGCTCATATATGCTCATATATATATATATATATATATATATATATATATATATATATATATATATATATATATATATATATATATATATGGGTGGTGTGTTGTTTGTATCAATACATATGCATTAATGTATATATATATGTATGTTTGTATCCATAGATATGCATAAATGTATATATATATATATATATATATATGTGTGTGTGTATGTATGTATAAATATATATTTATATATATATATATATATATATATATATATATATATATATATATAGCGCAATATATATATCTATATATATGTATTTATATATTTATATATTTATATATATATATATATATATATATATATATATATATATATATATATATATATATATATATATATGCATGCCTGTATACATATATATGTATTTAAATATATATATATTTATATATATATTCGTATATGTATCTATATATTAATATATAAATAAAAACTAGCTGGTTGATGTGCATGTGTTCATTCTCTTCTTTACCATCCTCTGTATAATAACACCTTGTTGTCGCTCTTTTATTTGCAGGAGATCGTAGTGAATGGAACACAGCAGCTGAACGGCTTGAGCTGTGGAGAGATCTGCACATCATCAGACGATGCAAAGCAGGTGCTGACTCTCTCTACACCGCAACCGCCTTGGCGGTGGTTCCGGATGAGAACGGTATGTGAAAACGTTTAGTTTCTTTGTGTGTACCTGTGCTTAGTGTATGATGTTTTAGTATTCTTGTCGTACCATAACACACAAAACTCAAGTTATCCTAATGCGTTAAAACCCTAAAACCCTAGAATCCAAACCAATTTGCCTCACCTGCAGTGACATGACCACAAGCATATCTCAGCCTTCAACAGGACGCATATTCAGACACAGCCAATACATCAAAATCCCTAAACTCAAAAACCCTAGAACCCAAGCAACTGATCCCGCCACCCATTGCCTTGTCCTCTTTCTACGCAGATGTCGTGGCCATGAGCTACGGCGACGTCCCCGACGCCATGACCGAAGACACACCCCACAACACCAACACACACACACACGCACACACACACAGAGCACCAGCCACCACCCACAGTCACACAGACACCTATTGCACAGGCTCAACACACAGCACAGTGCCTATGCCACGGCGTCTGTGCATCACCTGCACGCCACTCACAGTGCCACTGCCTGTGGCTGTGGGGGCCACTGAGCTGCAACGGTTGATGGTGGATGTGTGTGAGACGATGCTGACCACACACGCAGATGAGGTGACGCTGCTGTGTCTGTTGTCGAAGACTCTGCACGCCGTTACTATCCACGACCTCAAGCTGTCCACACGACTGTACGAGCAGAAGAAGGTGTATCAGGCCATGAAGGTAAACCCCAGGAACCGTAAAATCCTAAAATCCTAGACCCCTAATGCCCTAAAGCCTCACTAAGGGTGCACTAAAGATTGGAGATGTAAGGGCGTGTGACTATGCAGAGTTCACAAAAACTCATGTTTCGAGGGACGTTTTTGGGTTTGGGATTTCAGAGCTTATGATGCGTACATCATTTTTAAACAAATGCCGCATGATAAGTACGCCCCGGGAAAATTTGGTAGAACATACATACTTACATACTTACAAACTTACTTACTTACTATTTACTTACATACATACATACATACATACATACATACATTACATACATACATACATACATACATACATACATACATACATACATACATACATACATACATACATACATACATACATACATACATGCCGTACATACATACATACATACATACATACATACATACATACGTTACATACATACATACATACATACATTGCATTACATACATACATACGTACATACATACATATGCGCATACATTACATACATACGTACATACATGCATACATACGTGCATGCGTACGATACATACATACGTACGTGCATGCATGCACGTTACGTGCACGTGCAATACATACATACATACATACGTACATGCATTGCATGCATGCATGCATGCATGCGTACATATGCGTACATACATACGCATACGTACATACATACATACATACATGCATACATACATACATACATACATGCATGCATTATTACATGCATGCATACGTACATGCATACATACATACATACATACATACATACATACATACATACATACATACATACATACATACATACATAAATACACATATACGTACTTACGTACATATATATATATATATATATATTTATACATATATATTTTTTTATTATATATATATATATTTATATATATATATATTTATATATATATATATATATATATATATTGTTTCATGTGTTCTAATCCCTTGGTCTATTCCCCATGTCTCCTACAGGTCACGTGTTCTAACCCTTTGGCGCCGCAGTCGGCCACTCGGCTGATGGTGATGAAGAGAGTACACATTCTGTATCTCACCAGACGAGGCAGAGACCGCTCCGCCATCACATACACTCACCTGCACTACCATCTGTTACACTGTATGTGGGTGGGCTAAATGTTTGTATGGTGTGTGTGACAGATAGTGGGTAGGTAATTTCGAGTAAACACTAAACCCTGTGTCTTGTATTGTTCTCATTTGTTCTCTTTCGTACCATATAAGTTTCTTGTTTACATTTCTTTTCTATTTACCATATAGTGTATCTTGTTCAACTCTTCTTACCGTATAAAGTATCTTATTCTCATTCTTTCTCTTCTTACCATACAAGGTATGGCGCTGATGTCCACGACACATTATATCAAAGTGCGGAAAGCGGCACAGAAGGCATTCAATTCGGCTGTGCGCTTCTACGCTCGCGCTAAGTACGATCTCTTCCCTGTGCTACTACAGACCTTAGCACACCCAAACACCCCCCTGCAGGTAGGTCATGCGACTCAATGCAGCACGTGCTTGTGTGGCATGACATGTATAACGTACATGTGTGTGATAAGACCAGGTGCAGCACGTATCTGCGTGTCATGACATGTATAGCGTACAAGTATGTCATGAGACCAGATGTAGCACGTACATAATTAGACCGGATGTACGGATTGTCTTGTTAGGGGTTTTGCGACACATCGATTTTTAAGGTTTTAGGGATGACCAGTCAGTTCGCTGTTGGTCGACACTGAGAGATACGTGACTTTACGTTGGGATGCGCGTGGGTTCGATATGATGCGTCGACTATTCTGTGGCAGTGTTGTACTGCTCCTATGATAGGCGTACGACTGTGTGGTGTATGTGAGCTTGGTTCTATAAATATCATATATATATATATTTATATATATATAAGTATTTGTATGCATATCCATATGTATATATATATGATTATATATATATATATATATATATATTTATATATATATATGCATATCTATATGTATATGTATTTGTGTGCATATCTATATTTATATTTATATATATATCTATATATATATACATGCATATATATATATATATTTATATATATATCTATATATATACATGCATATATATATATATATATATATATATTTATATTTATATTTATATTTATATTTATATTTATATATATATATATATATATATATGTATATCGTTTGCTATCCCTGCTGATGTACTTATTGTTGTGTTCCGCTTATCTCCCCACAGCGTCTCTCGTACAAATCTTCTGCGCAACGGCGACTGCTGTCGCAGTCACCACCATCGGACAGTACAGTACAGAGTCAGACGATGAACCCATACACACACCCCGATGAGTCATCACCGTCACTGTTAGATACAGACACACCCACACCTACGCCTACACATACACATTCGCACAGCGATGGGGCTGTGGCTTCTGATGCAGCGGATCCTATGGACGGGATAAGTGCGGATGACGAAGTGACGGCGAATGGTCACGGCTGCGTAGTCAAGGGTGGTGCTACGCTGCTGAATCTGCGTATCTTTGGGCGAATGATGATCAGAGACTTCACACGCATGCGACAGGCCCTGACGGCTATGTGCGGGTACGCCAATTATCGCGTATCGTGTTGTGCGTGTCTTTTATCGCATGCTGATTATCGCGTGTCGTGTTGTGCGTGTCTTTTGTCGTATGCTGATTATCGCGTGTCGTATTGTGCGTTCTTTTATCGCATGCTGATTATCGCGTGTCGTATTGTGCGTGCTGATTATCGCGTGTCGTATGATGGATATCGTCTGTCGCATGCTGGTTGTCGTTTTACTACATCTACTCTCACCTAACAATTAACCAGCGCTCTCTCACCTCACTCTGCTCCTCATGCGCGTGTGTGTGTGTGTGTGTTTGTGTGCAGATCTCAGAACGAGGACAAGGCCTCCATTCAAACAATGATCTCCAAACTGTTTGTGCAGATGGCTGTGCAGTACTGTACGCTGTCGCTCGACAACTCAGTCCCCGACACCGTACGCGCGGCTGCAGGTGAAGTGATGTTAAGTGGTGCGATATGATGTCATGTCATGTCATGTCATGTCATGTCATGTCATGTCATGTCATGTCATGGGATGGGATGTGATGGAATGGGATGGGGTGTGGTTTGGTGTGGTGTGGTGTAGTGTAGATTGGTGTGGTTCTCCAGATCCATAGCTTGAAGTGTTATATTTGGTTTAATGTATTGGCTAGTGTTTAGGGTTTTGTGGTCCAGGTTTTCTTATGTATTGATTAGTGTTAAAGTTTGGGTTTGTCTCTGTTGGTGTGCTGGGAAGGTGTTGACCAGTGAGTGTTATCACTTCAATTATTGTCTTTGTGGTGTTTTGGAGTGCAGAGGTTAGAGTTTTAGGGCTAGTGTCTAGGGGTTTAAGGTTTATTGTTATGTCGGTGGTTTGGAGTGACTAGTGACTCACAGACCCCTTGCTGCCGTTTTACGTAATGGGATTTCTTCGCTGTTTTCGTATCGTCTCTATTACGTCTGCTTCCCTTCTCTTTCATTCCGTTCTCATTACGTTCACTTCTCACTCATTCCGTTCTCATAAAATAAAGCACTGTGCATCAGCTGCGCTCACCTGTGTTTGTGTAGATGTGGATGTGTGTCTGCATGGTTCCGCACGAACGCTCGGATCATTTAGCGTTTCTAAAACTTACAAACCCCATTTACAAACTTACAAATCCCATCTGCAAACCCCATTTACTAACCCCATTTACAAACTTACAAACCCCATTCACAAACCCTATTTATAAACCATATTCACAATCAGTATGGTTGTTCTTCCACTCTTCTGTGTGTCATGTGATGGTCTGTTTTTGTGACTCATTTCTCCTCCGAATGCGTTGCACTGAGCAGAAGACATTCGTACTCAACCGCTGAGCGATGACATCATTGCGAACGGACTAGTCAAGGCACGCGAAGCCAATGCAAGAATACTTGACAGGTATGTGGCAACGCCCATCAGTTCAAACATACTTGTATTACTACCTGTATTTATACTTGTGTGTATGCTTTGGTTTATACTTGTATTATTACTTGTATCTATACTATTATTACTTGTATTTATACTTGTATTGTACTTGTATTATTACTTGTATTTATACCTTATTATTACTTGTATTGTTACTTGTATTTATATTCTTGTTATTACTTGTATTTATACTTGTATTATTATTTGTATTTATACTCTTATTATTACTTGTATTTGCACTTGTATTTATACTTGTTTATCCTTGTATTAACACTTGTATTTATACTCTTATTATTACTTGTATTATTACTTGTATCATTACTTGTATCTATACTTACATCATTGCTTGTATCTATACTTGTATTATTTCTCATATTTATGTCGTGTATTATGCTTGTATCATTACTTGTATGTATCCTTGTATTCATGCTTGTATTGGTTGTGCTGGTTGGCTCTGCCATTCCCAGTTCCTTTGCTGGCCCTATCTGCGCATGTTGTACGTGTATATCATGTGTACATACATTGCATTATATATCATGTGTACATACATCGCATCGGAAAGCGTGGCGTATGGTATATATCTCTTCGCTCATTTTCTTTGCGTTCTGCTTCATGCTTTGCATCCGAGGTTCCTTTTCGCTCACACTATTCTTCTGTAATCCCTACCACCATACTAAACTCTAAAACCCTAAAAGCACTATGCTACCCCTGAATATACTATTCCTCTGCTCAATTTTTTCTTCTGAATATACTTTCACTCTGCTGACCTTTTAAACTTATGGGACATTAGTGGCTATTTGTTCATTCACCATGTCTGCATACACCACCACTTCGCTCATACTATTCTTCTGAATATAATTTCACTCTGCTGAACTTTTAAACTAATGGGATATTAGTGGCTATTAGTTCATCCACCATGTCTGCATACACCACCACTTCGCTTATACTATTCTTCTGAATATAATTTTAAACTAATGGTATATTAATGGCTATTAATTGATTGATGCGGCCCACTAATTGTTCTTCTGTACTACCCCCACAGTTATCGTGAGCTGCTGAATACCCTTGTGCAACTCCTCCGTGGTGGTACGCTTCATTGGCGATACGAGCTGGTAGGGTTTTAAGGTTTTATGGCTTTAGGGTTTATAGTTCTAGTCAATCGGATTTGTGGCTGTACATCTACACTGTATGCAGTTTGGGGTTTAGGCCTGAGTATGTTTGTGTTATTCTGCCCTCATTGCAGACCAGGTGTTAATTTACAGTTTCGGTGTTAGTGTGTTTGCATTCATCTGTCGTCATTACCGGCCTTGCATTACCCTAGGGTTTAGGGTTCTTCATGTTTGTATTCATTTCCCCCTCATTACCTACCATATTCCCCACTCGGCGTCTCCCATATTTGGCAGATCATGTCGTCGTGTCTGGTGATGTTGTTGCGCACAGATGAGCAGCCGCCAGTGGATGTGGTTGAGTGGTACTTGGATGGTTGCATCAGTGACATGATTGTCCTGAGACGCGTGGCTCTCAATGCTTTGGAGGTGTGTCTTTGATTATTTTACACACACTCTGATCCGCGTACCATGGCGTGGATGTCGACTGATATATATATATATATATGTATGTGTGTGTGTGTGTGTGTTTGTGTGTTTGTATATATGACATACACACATACACACACACACACACACACACAACATATATATATATATATATATATATATATATATATATATATATTTATGTTTGTATCTATGTATGTATTTGTATATATATATATATATATATATATATATATATGTGTGTGTGTGTATATGCAAATGTGTATATATTTATCTATATCTGTATGTGGGTGTATACATTTTTGAGTTTGTATCCAGTCATGACATTATTCATTAGAGACCTGACTCACTCACACAACGTTCAACTACAAACGCCAATTGCCCATTTGCCACAGACGATACTCTACTGCCAACGCCGAAAGGTCACGAATAAACATTGGGGCACATTCTCAGAACCTGAGGCACTCCAAAGGTGTGCATACTACACTGTACCACAGTTAAGCACCATATATCCATGCCCAATGTATCTGTATTTGGACTGTGTTTATAAGATTTAGGGTTCACTCGGCTGGTTTTAGGGTTTTAGGGTTGAGGGTCTACTTTTATTTCTCCATAGATGCTGCGCATTGAATCAATGGAGTGCTACCTCGGCCGCAAGTGTCGGTGTGTTGTTACTAGCTTGAGCTCAATGGGTCCATGCTAATTAATTGGGTTTCGTGTTTTATTGTTGTAGTTTATCTAACGTGTTGTTCTTACTACTGCTATGTAACGTTTTCTACTCAAGGTGTACGTACTTTTGACATGGTTGTATAGTCTATGTAAGGTGTCATTGGTTCTGCTGACATCTTAACGTTTTCTACCTGAGGTGTTCATACAACTCACCAGAGCGCATTGACTCTTTGGTTTCGCTTTGTAGGCGAGAACGAATGTTTGACCCAGAACACGCGCCTACATCTGAAGATGAGTACCAGCGCACAGTGTTTGTGGACAAGAATTGGGCTGGATGGCAAACCTCGACTCTGGGAGTGCCCTATTATTTGGGTGCAGGTGCGTCACGGGTGGCGTTGATGTCGCCTGTCAGTTGGGTCGCATGTACCGTTAGAACACTTTGTCCACTCTTACGATCATATTCCCTGCCGGTGCTGCCTTTGTTCCACAGACCCTAAAACTCTAAACCCTACACCGTACTTTCACTCGTATGCGTTGTGCAGAGGGTCCTTATGCTGGGGTGCGCACTGATTCGGAGGAGGCGATTCGAAAGCGCTTCTCGGACGAGCAATATGTGGAAAAGTTCATCGCCGCTCTAGATCAGGAGGTGTGTTTCAGTCTCTATCTCTAGGGTTCAGGGGTGTATATGTTCTTAAGGTCTTGGATTGTACACCATAACTTGGGGGTGCATTTGCAATATATATATAATACAAGTACACACACATATATAAATATATATACACGCACACACACAAACACACACACACACACACACACATATATATATATATATATATATATATATATATATATATATATATATTGGTCAAATTCTGTACACTGTATTTTCCTTTCTCACACCCATTACTTGCTGTTCTTTGTCTCTCTTAGCCTCCAACTGAAGGAATGGAGATGGTTCAGGGTGCTCCGCCAGCGTCGGGGCAGTTCACTGAATCGCGCGCTAATGTGTTCAAAATTCTCTTCCGCGAATACGGTCTGCCCGTATTCACTATTCTTAAACCGCACCTCTTTCGACTGTGCGAATCGGACAAGCGGCACTCCCAGTGGACGGTATGACTCACCTGCGGTTGCCTATTTGGGGCCTATGTTTTTTTTAAGGCTTAAGAGTTTTAAGGTTCACTGAGTCGGTTGACTACTCGGCTCGTTCGTTTGAAGTACCTATTGAGGGTTTCTCGAGATGGCAGAGCTTCTCCTAGGTCTCACTTTTGTCACCTGTTCCTCAGCTAACATCTCTGGTACTTTTAGGGTTTAGGGTTAAAACCCCTAAAACCCTG
>LUCW03000487.1:25000-62500 GCA_001586965.3 Sphaeroforma sirkka
GCTTCTGATCTCTACGCTAAAATTCTCGGCCGTGGGGTACGCGTGTATGGCGTAAGGCGTTTAGCGATTGATTGATAGTGGTTAGCATATCCCGTGCGTTAGTGCTGCAGATGGTTAGTCTGTTGGTAAATTGCGCTAACAATGACTCTCCTGTGGCCCATCGCATCTCCACAACATCCGCCAACCGTCCGTCCCAATACAACTGCTGTGGTGTGGTGGTATTTCTAGTGTTTAGAGTTTGTGTGGTGCGTCTCTCGTAACCCGTACCTTCTTGATCCTTGACTGTGCTTTCAGGTGTTTGCTGGTCATCTTCTCATCGACATTTGCGGATCCCCAGGACACGGCTGTAGCGAATAGCGATGGCTATGTGCCGCCCATCACTTCGTATGGCGCTACACACCCGCAACTACTGACCTTCTTAGAGTCACAACTGCAAGCCATTTTAACTGACCTGCACAAGGTGTGCACTATGCTCGTACGGGCGAACGATATATATATATATATATATATATATATATATATATATGTATGCATACATATATATATATATGTATATGTATATGTATATGTATATGTATATGTATATGCATATCAATGCATTATAATAATAATGCATATGCATATATAGCGTATATGTAATATGCATATACGCATATGCATACGCATATATATATGCATACGCATACGCATATGCATACGTACGCATTACGCATATGCACGCAATGTATATTCATATTACGCATATAATATACGCATGCAATATGCAATATTATAATATATGTATTATTATGTATATAATATTATGCAGTATGTAAGATATAATAATAATATTATATATAATAATAATATATATACATATATTAATAATATATATATATATATATATATTATATGTATATATATATATATATATATAATATTATATATATGTATAATATTGCAATATATATATATAATATATGATGGCTATTATCATATATCATTAATAATATCATGCATATTTATGTATTATGCACATAATACTATGTTAATCATTAATGATTTAATATTATTAATATGTTTATCATGCATATTAATATCATGTATGTTGTATATATTATTATTTCATTTTTATATTTCATATTTCAATAATATTTAATATTGCATATATATTTCATATCATAATTATATTATATCATTTAATATAATATATCATTTAATCATTTATATATGCAATATTTATATATGTTAATATTAATATTTATATTTTATATTTTATTATTCATATACATTAATTAATATGGCTATTTCATATTTAATATTTAATATCATTATTTATCACATATTTAATATTTAATATTTATATTTTATATTTTAATATTTATTAATATGCATTAATATTAATCATATTATATTATTATATTTTATATATCATATTATATATTTATGGCTTAATATTTAATGCATTTTAATATTTAATATTTAATATTTATATTATGTTTAATATTTATATTTTATATTTATGCATTTCATATTTATGGCCATATATATTATATATTTATATTTATATTTATGGCTATTTTATATCATTAATATTTATATATTATATATGGCTATATATTTAATATTTATATTATATATTTAATATTTATATTTATATATTATGGCTATGGCTATATTATATATATTATGGCTATGGCTATGGCTATGGCTGGTTATGGTTATGGTTATGGTTATGGTTATGGTTATGGTTATGGCTATGACTATGGCTATGGCTATGGCTATGGCTATGGCTATGGCTATGGCTATGGCTTTGGCTTTGGCTTTAGCTTTAGCATATCTATTACTATAATTTTTGTTTTGTTTCTATTTTTACACGCTACAATTGCTGATCATAAACTGTTTGTATCCTTCATATACTCCATTTTCTCATCATATTTTGTTATATTCTTCTTATACGTCACTTGCTCGGCTGGTTGCAGCAAGAAGTGCGTGTTCCGTCGCCCACAGTTGTGAGTGAGATGGAGGCTGACCCCATTGGTATGACGGGTGGACTTGTTGTCCCTGATGCCAAACCGCTTCTACAGGTGCTGAACTCTCCGAACCTGGGTCCAGGTAGGGTTATAGGGGTTTGATCTCAATAGCTCGCAATAGGTATTACACTATGGCCTACTTGTAACGAGCGCTCAGCAACCGCACATGATGCAACTACACGCTTTTTCTTTGGATTGGCATAAGAATGTGAGATGTCATCTGTTAGATCCGATTCGTTTGCACATGACCCGTCTATCTGTCTGTCTGTTGATTGGATTGGTTTGTTTTTTAAGTTACGCCATATACACACACACATATATATGTATATGTATATATATATATATAGCTGAGAGGGTATGTGAACGTCTACCATCTGTTGGTTTAGTAGGGGGTCTGTTGGGTTGATGTTGTCCCATGCGTGTGCATGCGATTGATTGTGTGTGGGTGGTGTACTCGTGTCGTAACTATCTGCGCTGTGTTGAGGGACTATGCGACCATGACCTCCTTAAGGCTATTGGGAAGTACCTTTTATTAATTAACGTATTGGCACACATTTAACTTATAGCGACTGCGGTTACTATGACCCCCTTAAGACTAATGGGCAATGCCTTGTATCAATTAACGCATAGGCACACATTTAACTTTTAGCGACTGCGGTAACTTTGACCCCTTAAGGCTAATGGGCAATGCCTTGTATTAATTAACGTATAGGCACACATTTAACTTATATCGACTGCGGTAACTTGCGAGTCGTCTTCCCCGCACCCCTTGTTTTAGAGTTTAGGGTTTCATCCTTGGATCAATTGGCGATGGATTTAGACCGTGCCATGAATGTACTTGTCTCGTGCATGTTCATGTGTTATACACGTGTGTGCTCATTTGTTATATACACGTGTGTGCACATGTGGCAGTTGTACTAACCAGTGACCCTTCCCTCATTCAGTAGAAGAGGAACCATCACTGGACGAAGGCACTTCCGAGTCAGAACAGCGTCTCAAAACAGGTACGGTGCGGTGCGTGTTTTAGGGTTTAGGATGGCGTATTTGACACTCCATGCATGCACTCCGCCTGGGCTACCAGTTTGTTTGGTGTGGCCATCGTTTTCCCGTAGGGAGTCTCTTAATGTGTGGGTTGCGGCTGTTTGGTGTTGTGTCTCATTGTGTGTATGAGTAGTTCACCAACCCTGTACTGTATCTAGAATATATATATTTATATATAATATCCAGAATTGTATGTACATACAACTTACGTATATATCATTTGTATGGGTATATACATACATACAACATAAGTATATATATATATATATATATATATATATATATATATATCATCTTGGTGTGTATGCACATACACCTATACCTAACACATTCCCCCTGTCCTCGCCCGTACTCCCCACAGTACTGACGTGGCTCACGCTGCAGTTCCACTCGGGTTGCGTCTACGCACTGCTAGAGAGCATCCCTCTGATCATGGAGACGCTGTTGACAGTCATGGACCAAGGCCACGACGAGAAGGTGCTCATCCTAGCCAAAAGCTGCATCCACTACGTAGCCAACACCAAGTACATGCCGAAGGACTTAGCCGTGGTAGTACACACACTGTGTGACCAGGCACAGGCGCACAAGTGGCGATCGCGGCTGAGCATTGTGCATACGCTGCAGTCGCTGGTGTTCCGCAATCTGTTCCACTTAGACCAGACGCTGCTGGATCGTGTGGTGGGTGTGTTGCTGACACAGCTACTGATTGATGTGCAGGTGGAGGTCAGGTCTGCTGCGGCCGATACCATTGGCGGATTACTAAGGTATACACGATGTATATGTATATGTATATGTATGTATATGTATATATGTATATATGTATATGTATATGTATATATGTATATGTATATATGTATATGTATATGTATATGTATATGTATATGTATATGCATATGTATGTGTATATGTATATGTATATGTATATGTATATGTATATATATATGTATATAATATATGTATATATGCATATGTATGTATATATATATGTATATGTATATGTATATGTATATGTATATGTATATGTATATGTAATAATATGTATATATATGTATATGTATATGTACATGTATATGTATATGTATATGTATATATATATTTTGTGTGCGTGTGTGTGTATGTGTGTGGTATGAGATTTCTCGTGAATGCTCAGTAGCTGAATTAGAACGTGGGTATATTCGTAAAAATTGACACACATGCTGTATATTTTAAACATCATAAACAATCAACAACTTTACTTGAAGGAAGTAGCGCGACCGGTTTGCGAATTGTTTTATCTAGGGTTTTCACATAGTGTCTGCTGTGGTGTTACACTGCATGTATCGTTCAGTACTATGTGGCTGTGTGTTGTGCAGCAGACTGCGCTGGCAGGTGACCGTGATGTGCTCTCTCGGACATCGAACGACTCTTTGAGTACAAGCGTTCGTGCAGAGTATACTAAGATTTCATTTTAGGGTTTTCAGTAAACCCTACTTCCTGATACTATACGGCGCTTTGCCACAGAATCAGTGGTGCGGACGGCACGTATGCTTCATGATATTCTTAGCTGGGCCATGTGCGTCTTGGTCATTAAACCTTTTCTCATGACTGGTCCGATTGACTAGTCTTATTGACTGGTTCTGATAACTGGATAGTGCGTAGGGCGTCCGCAATTCAATATTCCTTCTGTCAAGGATCCAAACCAACATCCCGCATATGTTCCGAACCCTAAACCCTACATTCCTCAGGTGTGACGGGCGAATGAAGGTGGATGAGCTCAACCAAAAGTTCGGAGAAATGGCCGATACACCCTTACCCAAACGCAACCTCAACGGCACCAACGAAAACAGTAGCAGCGCCTCACTCAGCACAATGACCCATACCACTCGATCCAACAGCAGTCAGTCGCTGCACAGTGCCGGCGGCGGAGGGGTACGGTCCCTTGACTTCATCACCCGGCATGGGGGGGTATTGGGAATGTCGGCGTGCATACTGGCGTATCCCTATAAACTGCCAGCCTTTGTGCCCGAGTTGTTGTGTGAGCTTGGAGACCACATTGCTGACCCCGAACCTATCCGAGTATGTCCCTTGAGCTCTGAGGCAATGCAATGTCTGTTGTTATAACGCTCCATCAGATGTTTAAATATCCACTGCGATCGATGTCTTATTCCGATAGTTTGGAAACTAATGGAACAGATTTGATCGTGGGCTTAAAATGTGAGGCGGTCGGTGTACTGCGTGTGCAGTGATTCCTTTTAATTTCGGTGTAAACATCACGTTTATTTATTTTTAGCATTGTGCTGCTTGTGTCCGATTTTTATTTTCAGGGTTTTGCTAAGATTTTTCTAGAATCCCGACCCCTGGGAGCGATCTAGATCGCCCTGCAACTGATGTATTCTCTGTCATTCCGTATCCTTTGCCCATGATATTACACAGAGCACAGTCAAAACAACGCTATCGGACTTCAGGCGGACACATCAGGACAATTGGCACACACTTAAAAGCCAATTTACTGACGACCAGTTGTCTGTATTAACTGATATGCTGGTTTCCCCTAGTTATTACGCATAGGTCGTCCCAAATAAATGAATTAAATTAAAGCTAATCACTTCGTAGACCGTTGCTCCATTCTTCATACCTTGAACATCACAATTGTGTTATAGAAGCAAATATTCTGAGACGCTACATTTTTGTATATTTTAAGTTTCCCGTACACGAACTTTCACTTCTGCTAGAAAAACACTCCCATTTGTTGTAAAGATCCATCAGCTCTATGGTGTAACTTCAGCCTTAGAAGGCGTTGAGGCGTGTACGATGTCTGGCATTGGCCTGGTAATGACATATGGAAACTTGCATATGGTCTACAAGCGCAAATTCAAGCGGCGACGTTCTCGGAGTAATTGTCTGAATTGTCTCTGAATTGCACGCAGTCTAGGGCATGATATTTCAATTGAAATTGTGATACGGGCAGTTGATGTGGCCTTGTCTGTTGACTTAAGCACAATATATAGTAGCGTTGTACAGTCGAGATGCAACTTGTATTGATGTGAGGTTTGATTCGGAATATATAATTTTCGTGGAGAATATATCAAAATTGGTCCTAATAATCTGTCAGCGCGTTCTCTCTCGATACAAGTATCAATTTTATTTTATTTTTTTCTGTAGAGACGGCCCAAGAAGCCAAAAGAGGTTGTGTATTTGATCTTGTAGTCAGACTTTATGTGTTCTGATTCTTGAATTTAGTCCAATAGGCGGGTTGGCTTTAATATGAAACACGGTTAGTGGAGATGGACTTTTGTCGTCAAACTACACCATGATATTTAATTCCTAGTTAACGTCCTCTCATCAAGTATTTCACATATGCCAAAAAAGTACAGGAAGAAGTGACACCACGGTGTTCCTATTATAGTTTGCCTAGAAACTCTTTGAATTGTTCTAGCTATAGAAGTATTGTTGGGATTAAAAGATCACGGTTCTATGTAATACTGTGGACATTAGATATTAGGGAACAATGTTATAGACTCGTCGTACCATTCATACAAAAATCGATGAGCCTAACTGAATCGCCAACACGCCAACACGCCAACACTTCCTTTTTATAGCTCGCCTAGACACTTTTTACCATGGCTATTTACAATGCACATTGTCTTCACATACAAAATAATTTGTGTGAAACCTACCCAAAGTCCGGACGCATTCACAAGTTTGCGACGAGCATCGTGTCTGTAAGTTTACGATACAAGTGCATCGTATAATTGTCAACATGCGCGAAACAAGGGTCCATACAACAATCACAAATATTTGCTGGCCTACAAGTTGCTTCGCAATAGCATATGTTGATTGTGTGATCATCGGTCTGCTGTATGATAAAATGTGAAACCTACTTTGATCGTACGAAGTCATGAAATAAATAAATTCACGACAATATGGATGACGTGAAGCACAGCACAAACAACATTGTCGGAAAGTATGACTCTTTGCAAAAGCCTTTGAACTGAAAAGCACACGACCAAAGCAAAAGGGCGGTGAGCTTTTTAGAGGAACTACAGGTACTCATAGTTAATTTTCTCGTGTCTAAGGAAACATGGCTTATCCATTTAGTAGCCACGTGTGACACAACACATCTGCCCAAAATAGCCTAACGCTGCACAAGATAATACACATTGTCAAAACGTAACATTGACAGTAAAGAGTAGGGGGTGCAAAGCTGAGCACAACTGAGACCAAGTAAAGGTCAGAAGCGTAGTTTAGACGTTCTGCTGCTGTGTCTCAAGTAGGAACGTTTAGCTCACAATACGAACAAGTCCTGGCCATGATGCCGTCGATATGATAATACACATATAGCAAATTTCTTCCCATAAAATACTATAATAGCATTGCCAAGTGAAAGAGATACCTGAGCGCAGAAATACACTGCAGCGGCTGACAATACCAAGAGGGTCAAATGTAAATGAAAAGCGGTTCTATATGAGTGGTGGGGATAATACAGCATTGCAGTGATGAATATATCGGCCTGAAGTATATCGCCGTGTATCGTACGCTATACATCGTGTACTGCATATGATAGAAATTCAAACGAAGAATACATTTTGATACAAAAACGCTAATATATGTAGCACTGCTAAGACAGCCTCGTAGTAGAATGCTGAAATAAAAACATATAGAAACATATAGATGATAAACTCGCAACTGCGGACCGGTTAAGTAGTGCCTAGTCTTGAGTGTTGTAATGAGGCGTCCCTTCACCAATTCGCTTACCTATTTCATATCGAGTGTAAGAATACTTGGGAGATACTCATTTAGCTGACATTACATTCCGCAGCTGTTTTGAAACCCTTTACCCCTAAAGCTGACTAAATTTTTCGAAATACTCAGTGGACAAGGTTGTTCGCATTCAATGACAAACCTGTGCCGAGAGACACGATGTCCTTGACCAGAAGAAAAGCTGAAGTGAGAGCTCAGACATTTGTAGCGGTTGTAAGATGATTTATTTGCAAACAGAGCGTCGCCGCAAAATCGGTTGTCTGCTGTAAATAACGTATCTTTGCAACATAGAAATGAACGACAATGTACAAAATCGAGAAAAAAGGCAACACGATACCAGTAGAATGCCGCAAATTGCCCAAACACTGTCGGACGAGATTTTGACTGTGCGATCCACGCAGTACTTTCGAGAGCCAGACGCATAAAAAATCGCAGACAGAACATAACTAGTACTTGTTTGACCACATCGCACTGGTTAGTTAGCCTAAAACTGGATTATTTGGGCAAAGACCTGTCTATAGCGGCAAGGTATTCGTGCTAACTGAATAAAATGTATTTGTGGCTTAGCCCCCGACATGAAAGTAAACATCATGATAGTAGTGACGACGGTATGAAAATAACAGAAAATAGTGATGGACCTGCACGGAAAAAGCAGTTGGAGTTTAAAGTTTATCTACTTGATGTACATTGTCATCGTGTGTGTCATATTCATGCCCAATACATATGTACCTTTATTCCTGAAAATCTACTTTCACGCACGTGTATGTTTAGGAATACTATATACACATATACTAGCCAATCAATGTTATCAGTTTACAACTGTTTAACTCCTAAGGTGAGAAGGTTCTACAGGTTTGGAAGCGAGAACCTTCCTGTGAAGGTAAGTATCTAAGAGCTGGTCCACTTTTACTTGCGTCCATATTTTTCATTGTCCCAGAGAGTGCAATAGGTAGGTGTACAGTTTGATAATGACACTCCTTCATTTGGCTGAGTGCTGAGCGATAGGAATTCATTTCAATCCACAATATACCGACTGTGCCGAGACTTGCAGTTCATGTTTAAAGTTGTCACACACACGCATTAGATTTTTAGGGTTTAGGTTTAGTTGAAGAAATAGTGACTCAAGAACCCAGTATCCTATATGGGTAGTATGGCAACGGCCGTCTATATATATATCACTATGGTTACAGACATGCAACGAGTCGTCTGCTATTACGGCACTTGGTGACACGTACGCTGACCATGGGTTCTTGCTTTAGATATTTGTAACCCTAATAACCTAAAACTCCCTTTAAATCGGTTCCTTGCAACCTTACAATAGTTGGCACACTGTACCAATTCGTGATAAGGCCTGCTTCATAGCCTTCTGAATTATACTCCTGCTCAACTAGGCTTTAAGGTTTTAGGGTTTTATTGTTATGTGGCCATACTATTATTCATCATCCAAAGTACCCTGGCAATCTTGTGGTATATATTAAAGATATTTTAACAATTTCCAGTGACAAACATGTGCAACGGGGCACGAAAGGAATGGTTGATACTGGAGAAGGTATATAGGTGAACGCTTCTAAGTTAATTTACTTTTGATTACCACTGGAGCCTCTGCAGTGGAGAGGTGGCTGCTTTGTCTATCGTTGTTTTCGCTATATCTAAAAGTGTGGTGTGCACAGTGTCGATGGATTGGCTTGCGTCAACAATCTGTGGGGTTGTGAGCAATCAACATTGAGCAAGGGTAGCAACGGGAAAGAATAAGCGTATCAGAACACAGGTCTAATAACGCCGGAAGTTGCTATTGATTTCGATTTCATTTATATGCGAGGGTAAACGCCTAGGCTAAACGCCTTATATGTAGCAGCGGTTGATATAAAGAGCACTAACAGACAAAAATAGCTCCGCGTCTGGTAACGCATTGTGCATACGTTAGCATAGACAATCTGTGCACAAGCACAAACATAAAAGATAATACGTTACAAAGACAATACGTAACTGGTGGAAAGTAGTAGGGTGATATGATCACACGAACACACACACATCATATAATCCTCAGACACAGCTGAGCGTGTAAAACAGCACAGACACAATGAAGTTCCTTGTGAACTACGGAATACATATAAAAATACACACATAGACAAATTCATACAATTACATATATATCCGTATACATATACATATGCATATACATATACATTTACTTACTTATATACGTACATATACATACATATGCATATACATGTTATACATATAAAAACACATATAGATATCCATATACATTGCGGAATTTTAGGGGAACTTCAAGATTGTATATATATATATATATGTATATAGATATACATACATATACATCATTTGAAAGGTACATGTACTTTCGTTTTGCATCATGCATGTAATGCATATACATACATATACATATACAGTAACAACTACATATACGTATGCATTGGCATATGTACCATATATATATATAATATATATATATATATATATATAATATATAATAATATGGATGTTATATTATATATAATATCATATATATATGTACAACATATATACATAATATGCAATATATGCACATATGCATGTAACATGCATATATGTATGTATATGCATGTATGTACATATTGTATACATATGTAATATAATATGTAATATAATAATATAATTGGTATAATAATAATATATGTATGTTATATATAATATACATAATAATAATATTGTAACATATAATTATATTACAACCAATAATAATATAATATATGCATGATATAATGGCCATACATACATATATTGCACACACAATATTATTAATACATAATAATAATAATATCAATAATATTATCATGCCATTGGCTGTATGCTGGTATGTATGTGTAATAATATGTATTATTATGCCATAATAATAACATAACATTATGCATACATAACCAATAATAAGCAATATTACATATTATTATCAATAATATTACAAGCATACATAATAATATGCCATCCATACATATATATTATTATTATTATTATCAATACATAACATATACATAATAATGCACCAATATCATACATATGTAATAATATATGATACATGTAATAGCACTGTGGCACAATCATATGTGTAATATGCATGCATATGTACATAATATATATATATAATAATAATGTATAATATATATATATGCATATATATACATATATATGTATAATAAATATAATATATATAATGCATATATATATATACATATAATAATATATACATATAATACATACATGCACACACACGCATCATCAATATATGTATATATTATATATATATATATATATATATATATATATATATATATATATATATATATATATATATATATATATATATATATATATATTTATGAATATATTCATGATATATATATATATATATATATATACCAAAACACATACATATGCATATATATACATGTATGTGAATACACAAACAAATCTTATCAAATAATTCAACCCGCGGGAAGCGGTATCAACTCACCTTCCACTCTGGCGTCCTGAGTTGCATGAATACTTGCCCCACTTTGTTCTGGAAGTCCTCTTTCTCATATCGTTCCTGCAACGATTCATCGGAAAGCTCAGCTATTGAGAATGAAATTGCTATTGCATTTTGATCTTCTCTTGACCTTAGATATAGATTTGCGTGCGAGTGGAATCAGCTGGGGATGATAATGCGTTATTAAATGCCTCAGACCAATAGTGGTCACTGGGTGTGAAAGCTCAAGCATCCACTCTGTGTTCAATACATTGAAACTGAACAATGCTACCGAGAAACACTGACGTACTTGCCTATTTAGCTATGTTTGATCAATATATCGGGAATGTGTACTGTAGGTAAAACTGTAGGTAAAACTGTAGGTAAAACTGTAGGTAAACAGGACTGCGCCAATACTGTGGCATTGAAGTTCAATCTCAGTACTCAACTCATCGTGGATCTTGCAATGCACTATCGAGTTGCAGCCAAAAATCATCTAGCATAAAGCTAACAGGTTACTTAAACTTTGATATTAAAACCTTAAACCCTAAACCCCAGCCTCTACAAAACTATTACTGACAGCAAGGTGCGGCACACAGCGCACTACACGCACAAGACACTATTGTGATCATCTATAAACTGTATTCTCATTGAGTTCTATAGTATACTGTTTGACTAGATTCGTTAAGAATTGGTTTATTGTCAGAATCCTAAAACCCTACCTGACCGTATGCAGCCCACCAACTACCACGTCTTGAACGAATCTACAACCACTCACTCCGATACTCCGCCAGTTGACATAGGTATGCGTTTACGTTAATGTTCAGTTTTTCAGTGTCGAGCACAACAAAGGTGTATTGATGGTCCGCATATACTCACAAATTGCAAAGCAACCGATCAAAAGGTTCGGTACCAGTTGGGACGGACTTAAGGTTAGCTTTCTAAACCCTAAACCCCACACCCCAAACCCTGAACCTTTCTACCCACGAGCACGATCGGGTTTCAAAACAGAAGTGCGCACTCACCTCACCAAAGCCACCTCTTCGCATGGCCTCGTCCACTGGGAGATCCATGTATATCGTTACATCTGGTGCATACAGCCCAGTATCAGGGTTTTTGCACCATTGCAGGTCCAATCCCTATTGAGAGCAAGTGGTGAATGTACGGGCGATAGGATATACTGTTTGTCAATGTAGTCTTCGCTATTCCTGTTTGGACTAATAAACCCTAAACCCAAGCTAAACCACTCTACACCGATGTCAGCGATACCAAGCGATGGTATCGACTAGGGTGATCCGATTCTATATTTTCTTTAGCCGTTTTCATTCCACGGAAACACGCCGACACAGAGACATATAATGATTGGAGGATATGACAAGCATCTTAAATCTTCAGATCTGCTACACACAATACATTATAGTCGGCGCAGCTCAGGAAGTGCACCCACCCAACCCAACCAAACTCAACGCAACACAACACAACACAACGTAACATAACGCCACACAACGCACCTTTGCGGCGGTAAACGCAACACCAGAGAAGGCGTAGCGGTCCACTACCAGCGTCGTCCCCGCATTAAGATCTGTTTCCATTTGCTTCATAGCCTCCCATCTGGTCAATACAACGGTACGTTAACGAATACTCGTGAGCATTCTCGTGTGTATGGTACGTTAACGGATACGAGGAAAAATTCCTTAAGCACTGGGACGTAGCATCGTTCGACAGGTCATGTTCAACGCTTACACCCAGGCGTTATATCCGTAGTGTCTAACGGAATAGATACACTAGGCCTCGCACTGTTGCAGGGCATCTCTGTTATATGTGGCGTGGATGCGGATATTCAAGCAACCTAAGACTCTAAACCCTCAAACCCTTAAACTCTAACACTCTCCCTCTCTGGTACATCAAATCATACACACAGACATCAACTGACGACGACCATCGCACGAACCACCACACCTACACAACGACTCAGAACAGACTGGGCAGAATCAGAGGGAAAACAAGACCCTGTTGAGCTTGATTTTAGCTCACGCCTGCCCTTTTAGTATAGATCACTCGTACGGGCAAGTCCAAATAACCAAGTCTTCGAGGCATTGCATAGTGCAAACAGGACAGGACAGTTTCAAGAAAACCCTAAAACCATGTTCACAGGCTCAGTGTTCACCTGCAATGGTTATGAAGAATTGGTACGGTCGCTCACAAGTAGCGTGTCGTAACTTGGGACACGTTTGGTGCACGCTGACACGGCGACACTGGTACAGGGCCATGTAAGTGTACGATGTCTAGGTTGTATTTTTAAGGGTTTTAGGGCTATAAATACAACACCTTTCATAGTCACGCGTGGCAGGGGCAGTCTATAGAGCATTGTACACAGAGACAGTTTCTCAGGTTAATTCCACTACTGTCAGCAGCGTGCTGTGTTCTTAAAGCAGAGTATATTAACTGCAGACTCAGATTAGTTGGGTTTGAGAGCTTTTCTGATAGGATTTTATGGTTTAGGTTTTTTTTGGCATAGCATATCATTACACGTACTTGTTGGTCGAGCATAACAAGTATATAGCCTAATCACTCGTCTCCACTGCACTCAGCACTGGTGAGGTAGTCTGTATATGTTTTTCCCAGTCGAAAACACACACACACACATACATACACACACACACACATACATACACACACACATACATACACATACATACATACATACATACTGGCATACATACACATACATACTCACACACAATATGATGCCCCTGAACAAGTATCGTACCCTCCGACACACACGATCAATTTACACACACCTGTTGGCAGAGAACAGTAAGTGGATGGCTTGGTCACTCATCTCCACAGCACTGGTGAGATAGTCGTTGATTGTTTTACCAAGGGTGGTGGTGCGATCAGGAAAGCGTATGAGCTTAGAGGGATGGCCCTCCTGCGTTAGACTGTCCACTAGCATGCGCGCCTGCCGAGAAGAGGCTAGGTATAAGTAGCAGAAGGGGCGAGGTATATATATATATATATATACATATATCAGTATATATCAATACACACACAAATATGTATATATATATATATATATATATATGTAAATGAATACACACACACACACATATATATATATATATATATATATATATATATATATATATATATATATATATATATATATATATATATATATATATTATACATATATATATATAATGTCTATACTCAAACACACGGACACATGCACATCAACATATATATATACATATATTATATATATATATCAATACATATAATATATAATATATAATAGTGCATATATACATAATAATATATACAATATAATATATATATATAATAATAATAATAATATATATATAATATTATTATATAATTATGCGTATTATACATATAATACAATGTTATATATAATAATAATATAATGCATGCATATACATATAATATAATATATAATAACATGCAAACGAATGATCACATGCACATTATGTATGTATATGTAATACATATATGTCATACATGCTGTCCAGCATCAGACATGACACACATCAACATCAATTATACATATACATTATTTATAATATATATATATATATATGCATACATACATACATGCATATGTACATATAATATATACATACATGATGCATGTGCATGTATATCATCATATATATATAAATATATATATATATATATATATATATACATACATACATATATATATACATATATATATATATATATATATATATATGTGTATGTGATGATGTGTGTGTATATGTGTAACATATATATATATATATATATATATATATATATATATATATATATATATATATATATATATATATATATAAAAATCTTTTGGAATCAAATATTGCACTATATTTTTGACAAATGTGATCTAAATATTATTGTGGTCGGGATTGTTTGATCAGGTAAGATACTGTTCATAAGAGATATATAAATATTCAAATATGTATAAAATATATATAAAACATGCAGACACCACTTATGTGTTCCAAATAGATGTCTAGTTGTACAACTGTTCATTGAAAGTATAAACGGTTATACGAGTTTTAATACTGACATGTATAGTATAAAACAATCGAGCAATAAATACACACTGAACTTTATCTGTGAATTTGTACGTACTAACCCAATTTTGAAGCCACTTTCTCTATATATCGATGATCTTATTTCACGATATGCAAGTACGTGTTGCGCCAAGCTACACACACAATTGCTTTTGGAGTGGAGCAGAATACAACCGTTACACTGCGAATAGCGTGAAAGGGTACTATATATTTTAATTATAGCCTACATGTAATTGAAAAGATCAGATACATAAGAATATAAAACTAGAAATTGACAAGACTTTATATATGGCCAATGTTCGACAAGACTTTGTATCAAGTATATATGTTTGAGACACTTCCAACGCCGCTAAGCATGTGGCCTATAGGGTCATTGGGTTAACTCCGGAGACGCGAAACGCTGTTATGTCAACAACAACAAAAACATCTGTATAAGTTATACGAGGCAGAGCTGAAAAATATGTTCGAACTTAGATGTTGGGCCACGATGAGAGCTCTAATTCAACTCCGACCTGGGTTCCCGAAGAAACTGACAGTGAGAAGTACTACATTTCTTACCTGTGTGGACTTGCCACTGCGATCGCAGCCTTCCAGTACTATCAAGGCACCTCTTCTGATTGTAGACCCCATCATATCGTAGTGCAAGTTACTAGTGTTACAAATACAGTGTAAACGTGCCTGACTTTATTATGATATATTTTTTGAAGATGCGTGCATGTTCTATCCCTACTACTCATAGCCTCTAGGAGGCTATGTATTTTAATGAGTGTATGACACTATATGACATTGAAAAGAAAGTGACATTTTTTAGGGTTTTTTATATATGTATGAGAAAAAGGCGCCAAAAATTTCCTATTTTCCTGCTCTTCTACTGGTAAAATATTGTTTGAAAAGTATCAAACTAAATAAAGACATTATATATGAAAGGCTTATGGGATTGGTTGAAATAGGTCCTATTCTGTTGTATTGGATCTCTTACTGGTCAGACGTACATCTGAACGAATGGATTTCAAAAGAACTACGAGTTCGTCAGTATTTAGAATATGACATCTATGTTCATATATATATATTTTTTTAAATAGTTTCCAACAAGATCTGATTGATTCTATAATTGTCGGAAACCAGCTCGTTGGAAGTTCCCGCAAAGTACTGAAACTGATGAACCCGTATTACTACCATCTATAAACGTAACGCCATCACTTGATCAGCTGCCTATTCAAACCCGTTGTTCTATCTCCTCGTAATATTTGAGCCTTAACGACGGCTTGATTACGTAAAATGTACATTTTGAGAATCTCTTATCGGTCCAGACCAATCAGATCACCGGTCTCAAAAGCTTTGGCTGTACACATTAACATTTCGCACTCAATCCATTTACTGATCAAGTATGTGATTGCGAGTCCACTGCTATGCTCTATGCCTATGACTTTTTTTGTACACCCACACAGAGGTGGCTTGAGAAGTTGTTTTCAGAGTGCCTGAAGTTACTCTTCTTTGCAATGTACAAGGCGCACTTGGTTTTAATATGTCGGATGGTATAGCCAAATCGGTATTCATGAACTAAGCTGTGCATGTATATGGCAAGTTCAATGTAAAATCTAAAGAAGTAGTGCATGTGCACCAGTATCAGCCCTTTATTTGATATTCTTTGCTTAGATATAATGCTATCAGATATCATTAAAGCATAGTCTATCTGGGATCTGTGCCGTTAATCGATTGCGTGACTGCAGTGTATAATCTTAAGTTTACAGCAAAGTCAGCAGTGGATCTGAGTCGACTATCAAGATGCCACCCACACCTGCACACAACAATGAGCGTCTCGGTGACTTCGTATGTCAGTGTATTTAACTCGCATTTATATAATTCAGTTATATGTAGATCTGAGTGTATGTACATACACATCCCGCTTCGTAAATCTCTGTCAAGTTTTGATAGAAATACAGAATTGCGTTGAGTGGATATGTGTACCAAGAATTTATGTGTGTGCCGATGTATACTCCGCCTCCATCAAATAAGAAGAAGAAGTAATATACACGATCAGAGACTTCCGGTGCACATTTGAGCATGTCAGAAGTATATGTATGTATTAGTAACAGTAGTGAGCGCTTCTACTCGATGCAGAGCCAGAATAATATACAAGAATATTCAAGCGACATGAGTCGTGCAAGAATAGCCATGTGATATGAGTCGATACAATACATATGAATGATCATCAAGAACAAAAACGTTTATTGCTCTGGGAAGACACGAGTGTACACTTCTATAAAACTGTTTTTCAAGGGTGTGTATATCTCTGTTCATATGATAAGGAGATGAGAACATATTCTCACTAGGGATTGATCTTATAGTCCACGTATTTCATGTGAATGTGTACAAACACTATATATATATATATATATATATACTTACTTTATATATATATATATATATAGAAAGTATATATAAATGTATATATATATATATATATATAATATATAGTACATATATACATATATATATATATTCTATATATATATTATTAATAATATACTATTATATATATTACTATATATATATATATGTGTATATATATAGAAATATTTTTTCATAATATATATATATATATATAAAATATATACATATATATAATAAAATATAATATATATATATTTTTTGTTTATGCATATGTAATTACATATATATATACATATAATATAATATAATAATAATAATATATAATAATATTATATATATATATAATATATCATATATATAATATGTATACATAGGTATATACATATATATTATAATATATAATAATGCATGCATGCAATGCACATTATTGCACGTAACAACACACACATGCAAAAAAAGATTGCCAATTCTGCAAAATGATCCCAACATGGAGGTTTTTTGGTGTTGTACTGCATACATATTTTATGTATATTATATGTAATGTATATGTGTATAATAATAATAATATAATAATAATATTATATATAATGCATGCGTAATATATATAATAATATATATATATATATATATATACGTTACACATATGCATATGTATATATATGCGTATATATATATAATAATATAATATATATATATATATATATAATATATATATATATATATGTTTTAAATATATATATATACATATACATACACACACACACATGCATATATATATATATATATATATATATATATATATATATATATATATATATATATATATATATATAATACAATATATATATATATATATATACTGATGGTAGACAATCAAGGATCTATATCAGTCCTATATGTATATTCATATCCTATTATACTTTAATTAATTATTTAACTAACTTACTTTTGCATCTCTGTGTAGCTGTTGGGGGATTGTATTGGCAAGGGTGGTTTTGGAGCCGTGTACAAAGCACTCAACACAACCGATGGCAGTGTAGTTGCCGTCAAGAAAGTTAAGATCGGAAAAATGTCCAAACAGAAGCAGAAGACGATCATGGTATGTCAAATGGGGACTGGTGTATATGGTCCAATGCCCTGTTTGTTCAGGTCTCCTGGGTTTGAAGCATACAGTGTTTAAGGTTTTCAGGGCATCGATCAGTAAAATAACCAATCAGGAACCGACGACGACCCTGATGTGTCAAATGTGGAGTAGTACAAATAGTACAATGGTTTAGTATTAGTCTCCATTAGATTGGTGGGTATCCTTTTAAAAATTCTAAATTCATGAATTTGCTTTTAAATCGTAGAAAGTCCGCTGTTGGTCACAACAGTGTGCTCTGTCACTATGTGACGTATAGAGTTTAGGGTTCAGGTGTGTGACTGTCACATCCTCACACCCCGCCGTGCCATATTTACATAAACGCACGTACTTGACATCCCATAAAGTATGTGGCTTCGAAAAATCCAATGTTAAGGCTGTTTTATTGATCTATATAATAATAAACCTGTTTTTACTTTAAATATACTTCTATATTAAAGCTGATCTATTCGTGTTAAATGTGATATTACAACTGATTTATTCATCTGACAAACCCGTACACATGCACAGCATCGAGTGTAATTTACCGCTTGTCGCAGAAGTACGTGCCCAAATTTTGTGTTTATGGTATACCGATACTCATGCCAGTTCGGTACATACTAGCATTCCTAACAGAGATCAACATTACTAACGCTAATAACAGAGATTAACATACCTCACATTATTCACAGGGTGAGATTGAGCTATTGCGCACATTGAAGCATCCCTCCATTGTGGAGTATCGTGGCTATGTGAGGCAGGGCGAGTACCTCAACATAATCCTTGAGTAAGTGGCGATGCATGAGGTTTGAGTCCTAAACCTTATAAGCCAGGTGCATAGTTTTTGAGTCCTTAACCCTATAAACCAGGTGCATATATTTTGAGCCCTAAATTCTACAACGTAGGTGCACAAAGGCAAGCACCTGCCACAGAAATTCTACAGAAGTGACCTGATTCAGTTGTTAAGGTTTTAGGACCCCTGAGTAGTGTGCGTTCATATTATATGTAGACACCATGCGTGAGTGTGGTAGTGTTGTCCACATAAGTTGTCTGATGCAACTGTTGGATCTTCAGGAATGTAATATGCCCGCATGTTCCCACGTGGTCAAAACCCTAAGACCCTAAAACCCTAAGATCGCGTACCAACGTTTCACAAGCGCACGATTTGTTCGGCCACACTGTTTGATTGGGAGTGGGGTATAGTCCCCTGACAGTCAATTCTATGACACTATCACGTGCATTTATGATTTCGGAAAGTTGCATATTCAACTGTTGTGTCGCGATGCTTGGTACTAGTTCGCACACTATATTTGTCATGAGGTTTTGGGGTTTTAGGGTTTTTAAAACCCCCTGATCCATTTTCTTTTCTATAAGCGGCGTAGTTGACCTTGTTGGGTTATTTAGGTTGATTCTCGCATGTCTTTGTTGTGAGTGTGTGCTATATATAGACACGTGGAAAGCTTAGTTCGTCATTAGAATGTGTATATAGTATTTGATTCGTCACATTTGTATCTTAATCCGTCACAAATATATCTCAATTCGTCACATTTTTAACGGTATAGGTACATTGAGAACGGATCGCTACAGAGTATCATGAAGAGGTTTGGGCAGTTTCCCGAGAGATTAATTTCCGTCTACACCAAACAGGTGGGTGGTATGCTACAACTTTTAGGTTTTTAGGGTTTCAGGGTTTAGGGTTTGGCTAACACGTCATGGAAGTTATACTGATATGTCAAATATAAAGTGTTTCATATCTCAACTCAACGGTTGCTGTTGGCAATGACAAGATGCACACAGAACATAATGGTTTTTAGGGTTTTTACCAAAACCCTGCACGTATCACGAGACTGTACATGTCAAACCTCACCTATATTCATTTTCCTAAACTTTGAGTCGCCTTTTTATGCTCATTCCGAATTGGCGTATCACAATAACACAGGTATTGGTGGGTCTCACTTATCTACACGACCAGGGTGTGATTCACAGGGACATCAAAGGGGCAAATATCCTCACCACGAAAGGTAGTGGCATATATATATATATATATGTCAATTACTATGCAAGCTTAGTCTTGTACTATCTATCATTAAGACCTCGCCCTACTGGGTGTATGCAATCTTCGTATATTCGAGCATGTGCCAATACTCTGAGATCTACAATTGCCTTCTCCAAGTATAAGAATGTTTTAGAGTTTAGTTTTGCCTTCTCCAAGTATATGAATGTTTTAGGGTTTAGTTTTGCCTTCTAAAAGTATATGAATGTGGTATCACACACACATCCTGTTCTGCATCCACTCACACGGTCTTCTTTATTGATAACTCTCTCTGCAGCCGGGACGGTTAAGTTGGCTGATTTCGGAGTGGCAACCCAATTGCAGGATCAAGAAGAAGGCTCTGTCGTTGGAACGCCTTATTGGAGTATGTGCAATGCTTGTCTGTGCTGGAAGTCGTATACTTGTACCAAGAACCGTCCAGAATCTTTAGGGTTTAGGGTTTTAGGGTTACTAAAACCTTAAAACCCTAGAATCGGCTTGCCTGTGCTGAAGGTCGTATGGTTGTACTATGACCTGTCTAGAGACTTATGGTTGCAGTGTGTTATGAGTCAATTGCCACAGATCGTACGACGGGATAGTCCCCCATTGGTATAACTGTTTACAATGAACACCTATTCTTCTTTGTTACGATATTTTCTCACGTATGACAAAATAATGGCGCCTGAGATCACCGCGCTGCGCAGGAAACGAAAGGTGTCGGATGAATCGGAGTATGGGGTATTTATATAAGCCACTCTGTCATAATACATATGTCACATTTCATATTTTTCCTTGAGTACTCTTATTTCTACACATATGGTAAAATAGTGACGTCTTGGATTGTCTCGCTGTGTTAAGAAGGTCACGTGCCTGATGAGTGGAGTACGAGATACTTGCACACCACTCTACCACAACAGATATCGTCATACTTTCTATCCCTTCACCTACCCCTGTTTCCTCACATATCCTTATTTTCTCATATCCTTATTTTCTCATATCCCTATTTCCTCACCTATGACGAAATAGTGGCGCCGGAGATCATCTCGCTCTGTGGCGCTCGCGAGGTGTCGGATGTGTGGAGTGTGGGGTGTACTGTGGTGGAGCTGTTGACTGGCAATCCTCCCTACTTCAACCTAGCACCAATGCCTGCACTCTTCAGAATTGTCCAGGACGACCACCCGCCTATACCCAGCACGGTGTCACCCGTGCTCATGGTATGACGAATGGTATATATATATATATATATATATATATATATATATATATATATATATATATATATATACATATGTATGTATGTATGTATATATATATATATATATATATATATATATATATATATATATATATATATATATATATATATATATATATATATATATATATGTATATATGTAATATATGTATATATATATATATATATATATATATATATATATATATATATATATATATATATATATATATATATATATATATATATATATATATATATATATATATATATTATAAGTTACATAACTGACACTGCATTGCTGAATCTTAGGATGTTTGTTTGCTGTCGTGGTTTCATTGCCTATTGGAATGGCTCATCGTAGATCTGCCTTATAGTGTCTAGTAATAGTACAGTACAGTACCAACGTTATAGGGTTTAGTGTTCTTTGCCAACCCCTTAACAGGACACTAGATGGAAACCTTAAAACCCCATATCGGTATTCTGTCCATACACACGGTCATCAGAGATGCCACACATACGAAACAAACTAAACCCCAAAAACCCACACACCCTACAACACAGATTGTCTCTTTCAGTACGCGTGTAGCTACACCTAACGGTTTAAGGTTTCAAACCCAACGGCCAGAAATTGGACATCCAACGTCTATCTCTTTGGCCTTAGGCTCTCCTAACACACGACTGAAAACACGGTCACACCATAGTACGCACCCGAATGGCTGCAGCATATCTTTGAACACCACGTACACACCCGAATGGCTGCAGCATATCTTTGAACACCACGTACACACATGTATGGTTGCAGCATATCACTGAAAACCACATACACATCTGAATGGCTGCAGCATATCTCTGAACACCACGTACACACCTGCATGGCTGCAGCATATCTCTGAACACCACGTACACACCTGAATGGCTGCAGCATATCTCTGAACACCACGTACACACCTGCATGGCTGCAGCATATCTCTGAACACCACGTACACACCTGAATGGTTGCAGCATATCTCTGAACACCACGTACACACCCCTCTGCAGGACTTTCTGATGCAGACATTCATCAAGGAACCCAACATGCGCATGAACGCAAAGAAGGCCCTACGCCATCCCTATATCCAACAGGTGGCCAAAAGCTCCAATGTATGTCATGTGATGTCATAGGTATATAAATGTTTGTCGTATGGTGTCATAAGTGAATAAATGTATTTCATATGATGTCATAAATGTATAAATGCATACCATGTGATGTAATAAACGAATAAATTCATGTCATGTGACGTCATAAACTTATAATTCTATGCCACCCTCTGACTGTCTATTCATTCACCTCACACTTTCATTTAGGAGGTACCCGCCACACAGGCGCTGGAGACGCAAGTGGCAGTGATCATGCAGCACAACGACACTATCAGTATGTGTAGTCTTATTAGTAGGTGTATGACACTACAAGTATGTGTATGGCACTATCAGTATGTGTATGCCACTATCAGTATGTGTATGGCACTATCAGTAGGTGGCTGCCACTATCAGTATGTGTATGGCACTATCAGTAGGTGTATTCCACTAGAATATCAATATAATAATGTTATAATAGCAATATTTTATATAGTATTATGAGATCAGATAGCAGACAACCACTCCACAATTTGCATTTGACAGTTTAAGGGGTGAGTGGCATTTATAACTGAGCACACTGCAACATGCGTACTGAACTAGCTGTCACTATACAGACGTAAACACATACTAAGTGGGTCTATGTCGTAAATAATTTTAAGTATTACATACTTCAAAAAAATTCAATCCAGCTAATTATAGGGTTTTTAGGAGTTTAAACCACCATAATTTCTCGCCTAGGAAGTGGAGTTTTAGGGTTTTCACAACTTTCTGTAGTCTTCCACACTTACAATGCGGTTATGTATATCTTGATTAGTCTGTTTTACATATATATATATATATATATATATATATATATATATATATATATATATATATATATATATATATATATATATATATATATATATATATATATATATATATATATCCTAAATTAAAATAAGCCCAACTCGCCGTACAACCACACACCAGACATCAACTCCACGGCCTTGATTGACACGCTGATGGGATCGCAGGCGAGTCTGAAGACACGAGTCAGTGCGCAGAGTATTTTCGCAGCACCTGAGCAGGAGAACACCGACAGCAAAACGACGCTCCGATCCACCAAGAGCGGTGACTCTGGTATGTGGTGAATTTATAAATAGCCTTGCTATAGATTATGGTTTTTTCATAGCTAGCGTTCTATTTATAGATCGAGCCTATGGTATGTGTTTTGCTTGTGACCTGGTGATAGCTATATATATATATATATATATATATATATATATATGTGTGTGTGTGTATATATATATATATATATATATATCTTAGTTAATACAATGGTTTATTTATAGCTAGTTTTATTTATAGTTCTGGCACTTGATCAGAGCAGCGCCAACAACAGAACCACACAGAACCACCAAGAGAGGTGGCTTGAGAATATGATATATCTAGTTTCCGTCTAAATATAACTGATTAGCGTTTTGCTTATAACTAGCGTTCCATATATAGCTCACGTTCTATTTATAGCTATACCTTATGGTATGTTTAGGATTGATAGTCTGTCGATTGCTTAATGGTATTTTTTCACAGAAGTCTACAACCATGACATCGCTTCTCATGGCTTGGTATGTTTCAGAGCTTCAGTGAGTTTCGAGAGTAGGGAATCTAGGAGGTGGCGAACTTAAACCTAAAATCCTAAAAACCCTAAACCCTTATGGTTAGTGGGTGACATCCGAGCTGTTCATAAGGTTTATTGCGAGCAAACACGCCGTTTTGGCACAAACCTATAAAAAAGCCTAAACCGAAGACGAACTTTATGGATTTAGCACGCCTAACGCTTAACAGTCCCAAAAAAACATTGTTTCCTATCATACATGAACTTTCATTACGTACTACAGTACAAAAGTCACGTTTACCTAGTTGGATATATAAATATATACACATATATATATATATATATATGTATATATATTATATCATATATATTCATATATATTCATATATATTCATATATATGTCTTCACACAAACATACAGGCAAGAGTAGAGAGAGTGCACGTTTCAATCCTCGCAATGCCCAGCCAAGACAACCGGCAGCCATACGCAAAGCCACAGCCGAGCGCAACGCACGTGGACGCAAAGAGGTAAGGTTTTTTGGTCTTTTGTATATGTGTATGTGGTTATACTGTCCTAATGTATGTGTGTATGAGGTTATACTGTCCTAATGTATGAGTGTATGTGGTAATACTGTCATAATGTATGGGTGTATGTGATTATGCTGACCTGATGTATGGGTGTATGTGGTTATACTGTCCTGATGTATGGGTGAATGTGGTAATGCTGTCCTAATGTATGCGTGTATGTGGTTATACTGTCCTAATGTATGCGTGTATGTGGTTGTAGTGTGATAATGTATGTGTGTATTTGGTTATAATTTATTTCTGTATGTGTGTATTTGGTTATAATGTTTGTAAGTATGTATGTATATTGTTATACGGTATTTGCCGGTATGTTGCGTTTAAGGTTACTCAGCTACATAAATCCGTATTGACAACTAAGCCCCACAGTGTATGGCATATACAGAACAGTTCATTCTTCACTTTTGGTGTCGGGTTATGTTTGGGTGCGATTGTCCCATCGGGCTTCGTATGTCTCATGTTCACAGAGTTCTTTATATATGGAGTTACACCTTTGCCATATCGTCGTATGTGGTCTTATATATATATATATATATATATATATATATATATATATATATATATATATATATATATATAGAAACTTAAATATACATTTACTTGTATATCAATATATGTATATCTATATATATGTATATATATCATTTCAATTTTCTACATCATACTAAACATTTTCACACACCTTAATATATTAAATGTTGCTTTGATTCCACAGAATTTATCTGCGGCACCGCTCAAACCGCAGCGGAGTGCCGCTGTGTCAGTGCCGCGCGAGATACCGCAAAGCCGAACATTGGCAAAAGACGCGGAAAGTGATGAAGGTATGTTGAATGTACTATAACATATGTGTTACCAAAAAAAAACCCTAAAAACCCTAATAATATCGCTTTGGCGTCGTGATGTTCGGAAGGGTTAGTATTACATTTGCTTATACATAGGATATATCACAACCTCCAACGTGCACTCTACTGTTAAACGTACATCTATCAAACGAATGTCTCCGCGCAGGTATGTGTTTGTTTTCAATGATCGGAATAGCATAAACATTGATGCTGGTTGGTTTTGGAATGTGACAGTATATCTAGTATTGCTAACCGCAAATAATTTGCAGGTATGAAAACTAATATCACACTATTCTTACTACATACCGTTATATTAATTGCAATTAGTTATTTTAATTGCCATTAATGATTTTCATTTAAATTAATTCGTCAGACTGGTCTGGGGATTTCATCGTCTCAGCCGACAACGAGTCAGACAAAGTGAGCACTCTCAAGATCACGTCACCAAGGTTACCATCCAGTTCAAAAACATCGCCAAAAACAGATGGTCTGGGAGCCAATCGCTGGTTTTCCAATATATTTAAACGAAAGGTATACATATACATATATATATATATATATATATATATATATATATATATAGGGCTAACAGTTTACTGTGTAGGGTTTGTTCAGCATATTATCTTTGTGGTGTAGAAGTATCCTCAATCCATATCAGGTTGTCTGCCTTTCGATTCCAAATGCAACACACAGGTATGCATTTCAGCGTGCTCTGTGCGGCCTTGGTACCTTTATTAGTATGGTTTAGTTTATGATACGTTAGTATTTCTATGAGAAACCTTACTAAAGCATATAGAAACTGTGTGTTAGTATATCCTCTCGCGGCAATCTGTGTAGTGCGTCAGATTGGTTGAAATTACTTTATACACAACTGCCGATTGTGTAATGGGGTAACAAGTCTGTGTACTGCGAGCTTGGTTGTTCGTTGACAGAAATAATTTGGGAGAGCGCTGATACGCCTAAAGACAAACTCCCCGACCTAAACCCTAAAACCTTAGAACCCAAATCTATACTGAAAATGCGGCTGAATTTCAAATCCAATACTTCAGGCGACCACAAAAAAAGGTGGTGCACTCAAAGGCACCGCTCCCGACGCGGCAGATAGAAGAAGCAATAAAGAGCAGCTCAACCACCCTGACAACCTTGACCAGGCACACGGTCGCCATAGCAACCACAATGCCGCCGACTTCGCGCGGCCATCTTATGACAATAGAAGTCAGCACTCACGCCATCCACAGTCACACCGACGTCTGCAGCACTTCAACACGGTAGGTGGATAAGGCGAGCCTCTACGGCTGTGCTATTTATAGAATGCTAAAGATAGAACGAGTATGATGTCCAATAGACGGTGTTTGTGGGAGCTGTTTACGGGTTAAATTGTATATACACTAGGTATATATTGATTGACATGTCTTGGGCGATGGGTGTTCATTTGACGCTATGCGATGAGCCAAGCGCTGAGACTGTTCACGTCTGTTACTCCTAGGTAAATCTCGGGGGTGTGGACAGCGTTTAAGGTTTTATGGTTTATGGATAGTCTATCCAGTGCCCTGTATGTGCACACAATGATTCGCGGTTATGCTGTAGATATTCCATCACAATATCATATCACTAAACTCTAAACTCTGTGACTGAAATACTCACATATCCCACATACACATTACAGCTCTAAACCTTGAACCCTGAAACCCTAAACCCCCAAAACGTTAAACCCTGTAGCTTAAGCACTCACATACCTCACATGTACACTGTAGCTTAAGCACTCACATACCTCACATGTACACTGTAGCTTCGCCGCCCGTCGTCGCCAGGACTGAGTCGATTTCAGGAGAATGACAGCGAAGAAGGACTCAATGGCATTGAGTTTGGGGCCGACTTTGGGAATCTGTCGACACTCAAAATAAACCAAAATGATCGAAGTGTGAGTGTGGAGGTATGTCAATGAAATATATATATATTGTATGGGAAATGAGAAGTGTGCTGTACTGTTCTGTGGGCAGTTATGTGTTGGTTAGTATGTGACACGTTTTGTGATAATGAGAAAAACAGCGCAAAAGCCTCAATGGCGCTGTGGCTTTAAGCTGGGCAATATGTCTACTCTAAACATAATCAGAACTAGCCCCTAAGTCGTAGTGTGAAGGTACCGAACTTGAATTGTACTATTTAGTTATAGTTTATATGTATATAAGGGATGTTCTGTTTGGTCAAGTGGTTGGCTCTGTATGTAGAACATGTGCTGTTAGGACTTATCTGTGAGTGTTAATGTGTTGACACTCTGTCAATTATCTTGTGACATGTCGGTAACCCACACACTGTCCCACAATGAACCGCATGACATCTACAGCATTTCGTCACAATGTTAGTGTCCTGTAGGTAGCTTGTTTTCTACCCACCGCCGAGTCGATCAGAGCTCACATATGGACGCACAGAAGATGAGTTGTTAGCCGACGAATCCGATACCTACATTCTAATCCCTAAACCCTAAAACTAGTTTCTAAACCCCTAAACCCTAAAACATATAACACCTATCGCTTATCACCACAGCCCAGTAGACAGAGCGCACATACGGATGCAGATAGGCACACAGACGCAGGCATGGAAGACTTCAATGTGGACACGCTCAACAATACGGCCACTGTCTTTGCAAGACATCAGGTATGAACATCGGATCATCCCTAAATTGGGAAATGAAATTCAATGGTTAATTGTCCTGATATTAGAGAAGAGGGTTGGAACACTCAATAGGGTGTGCGAACAGTAATTATTGAATATTGATATAGTTCAACGAACAGGGAAGTGTTCGAAATGGTCTGATTGCGGATAGCAGCACGGCTGTTTTTGGGCTAAAACAACCGTCCCAAACTCAGGTCTCACTATGATAGGAAGTCCTCCCCCAAAAAAAAAAAATTTGCCCTACCTATAGTTAAGAATAAAACCATTCCCAAAAGGACTTTCCTAGACTCAAAATACTTACTCAATGGGCAATATTTCTCAAAGCTGCTCTCTTTACCATACCTACATGTCTGTTCTTTTTGTGGCAGAATATGTTCACTTGATATTTCTTCTATTCACTATTTAATTCACGTACATGTCTGTTCTATTTTTGGCAGAGTAAGTCTACCATTGGCAGTGTTGTGTCGGAGGGACTGGTCATTGAAGATGATGATGACGATGTCTTTGGCAGCGCTTTTGATCTCAAAGGTGTTGACAATCTCGCCGGGCGGCTCAGCAGACAAATGAGTGTGAACAGGTATGGTGGGCATGGCTGGAGGGGTTCTGAGTTCTGGGATGTTGGGTTTAGGGATGTAAGATTTAGGGTTGTAATTTGTAGGGTGGCAGGGTTTTATTTGAGGGCATACATTCTTACAAAAAATGAGTTTAGGGTTGTAGAATTTTTGTTTCAATGTATTTATTCTTTTTATTACGAATTTAGGGCTGTATGGTTTTGGCAATGTTTTTGGTCTCAATTGTGTTGACAATCTAGCTTGACGACTCAGCAAACAAGAAATGTGACCGAAGTCGGTTGTAGGGTTTAAAATTTACTTGAAAACGGGTACAAGTATATAGGGTTGGGATTTAGGGTGTAGGGTATAAGGGTTTAGGTTAGGACTGGCTGTATATTCCAGCTCAGTCCAAAATGGTTGTCCCTGAGATGTTGACGATGTTCTTTCATTCAAAATTAGATACTGTGCTCACACGTGGATGAGGCGTCCAATGTCATATCTCATTTAAAATGGGTCAAAGGGTTTTTTAGGCCCTAAACCCTGAACCTAAAAAACCCTTTTGGATATGACAACTTTACTTCGGAAGGGGGAGTCAATAACACGGGCAGGTGCAATGGTTACTGTTGAGGATGTTCTTCTGAGCGAACACAGAGCAGTTCGGTCGTTTATGCGGACGGTCATGTTTACTCATGAACATATATTTAAAATAGCACTAAAACCCAAGGAAGGCAAATAGAGAGCGCGACACACGCATCCGGACAAACACATCCAAGTATACAGCAATTTGTTACCAGCTTAACCCCAATCCTAATCCTCCAATTTTTACACTATATTTGGGTTTCAGGAGCACTTTGGCACACTCACCACACAAAGACAAACCCAAACGAGGCCACTCGCACAGTCTGTCCCATACACAGGACCTCGCACCACAGAAAAAGGACCACAATCCACCCGTTAAGTCTGGTATGTGCATGTAATAACTTAAATGTATACTCAAATATGTGTTTTTAATGGGTTTGTTTGATGGCAATCCCAAGCAGATTTCTACTTTTCTAGCCCTGTTTTTTGTACGTTTTGTTCTTATTTTTGAAAATCGGGTCCATGTAGGTCCAATTTCGGGGCCATTGCCGGATGGGCGGAGTGCGTACCGCACAGAGCGACAGCCAATCAGAAACGGCCATCGGCGTCAGCACTCACACACCCAACAACCGTCACCAGACACCATAGACGAATGGGCCAGAGACGACGGGGAGTACATCCACACACAACAACCACTCAGTACACCACACACACCACATACACAACACACAACACACACACCACACACACCACACACACAAAACACACCCCAGGCATACATCACACAGCACACAGCACACAAGCCTTATACGACCCACTCGCACGGGACTACGTCACGGCCGAATGTACCGAACTATAACAAACACAGAGACTCAAACGGACAGGACTACAACAAACACAGAGACTCAGGGCGAGACAGCCGATCCAGCAACGGCAGCACAGCCAGCTATGACACGCACGGACCACACAGACACTCATTCACCAACCCACACACACACACTCATACGCACACGCCAGATGTACGTGTGCCTGTGCGAAAAGGAAGTGCACACACACGCACACCGAACACGCACGAGCGGCGAATGAGCTCACAGGACAGTCACGGTGCTTTGAGTAATCCGTCGGGTGTATCTGTGTCCGCGCATTCCTTACAGGGAAGGTTATCTGCTGCAACAAGTGTGGTGTCGTTACAGCAGGTGAAGCGGAAGGAGAGCCACGCGCATACCTACACGCACGCACAGGCACACACGGAGAGAGATGAGGGCAACACGCACACACACATGCACACACACACGCACAGCCCAGGGTACACACCCACAGCCGCCAGTCGGTCTGTGCGAGCACGCGAAGCCAAGGACGGCGATCTAAGAAGCAACAAAACCTTAAACCCTAAAGACCAAAGCACTGCACGGTCACGAGCAGCCAGTCAGAAGAGTCGATCCAGTCTCAGGTAGGTAGAAAGAGGGAAGATCTGGACCAAAAAAGGAAGTGAGAGCGCAAGGGGCTGTGGTGGATGTATAAGGGTGGCATGGGTCATATGTGGTATACGGAATGCTTGCTGATGTGCTACAGTGGAAAGTGTATGATGTTTTGAAGAGGAGTTTATAGATAGGTATATTCTTGTTATGTGCGTGTGCGATCATGTTGTCTGGAGTTGTCTGGATTGTAAGGCGGGATATGAGTTGGGATATACGTCCAACTAAATCCTTCCAAACGTTAAACCTTATGCAGATCTCTAGAGATGCAGTCCAACGCTGTGGCACAAGCACAAGCCCTCAAAAAGGTGCTAAAAATAGATTCCAACGATGTTCTAAAAATAGAATCCAGTTCAGACGATGAGTTAGAGGGTCCTGATCTCAGCGGCCTCGATGTCAGTACATTAAATCATCGTCGCGCCATAACAGGCGTCAATAAGAGGGTGAGTATATGTAAACGTATATGTGTGTGTATATGTGTGTGTGTCTATTTGTGCCTGTCGATCTACGTGAACGCATATATATATATATATAAATATATATTTTATTTATTTTTATATTAATATATACATATATTTATTTATTTATTTATATATATACATATATGTATATATACATATATATATATATAAATATAGATATAGATATATATGCATGCATACATATCTATAGATATATGCATACATATTGCTACTGCATATACATATATATATATATATATTGATATATATACATATATATATATATATACATATATATGTATATTTTATACGCATATATATGTGCATATATATATATAATCGTTATATAGGCATATATGCATGCATGTAATTATATATATATATATATGTATGTAATAAATATAAACTATATAAGAGCACACATATATATATATATATATATATATATGTATATATATATGTATGCGCATATATATGTATGTATAAATATATGTGTTTTGTTTGTATATATGTATATATAAATATATATATATATGCCTACCTATATATATACATATATATATATATATAAATACATATATAAATATACATGTATATATATTTATATAAATATAAACTATATAAATATACATATATATATATATATATATATATATATATGTTTGTATATATATATATATATATATATATATGCCTACCTATATATATACATATATATATATATATATATGTACGTTTATGTGTGCATATGTGTTTCTATTAATATCCCTATGTTAAATCCACGTTTACATTACACCCACCAGGATTCTCAGTCAGCCGAGAGCGCACTAAACCAGTCGCAGACATCCACTCTGTCCAACTGGAGTGAGAAACCTAGCCCCAAAACCAGACCCGTGTCTGTGAATAGTTTTACCCGGCCTGCTTTGGTGTCTGTTGATGGCTTGGGTATGGGCTCACCACGTATGCCGTCGGGTATGTCGGGAAGCACAGAAAGGTCGACGTCTATAAATAGATCGCGCTCTACCAATAGAAACCGTTCTACGAATAGATCGCGGTCAATAAATAAGACCCACAATGTCAGTCTACCCGCACCGAAAGAGAACAATGACTCATCGCTCGACGTGTTCGGTGACACCAGCGATGACCATAAAAGTAGCGACGACGATTTTGGCGCGGCTTTTGCTGGAAGCATCAACGTCAACAAACTCGAGGTGAGTATTGGGATAACCCTCAACCCTAGAATCCCTATAACAACCTGCTATGACTTGAGTATGTGATCAGATTGCATGCTTTGTGCGTGATGGACGGAGTGTGACTTTGAGTGCCATAGTGTGACTTTAACATGTACAAACATTCATTGTGAGATGTCTTTCCTTGGTTAATCGACAATACTATCATCTTTTAGATATGGGTATCAACACACACATATATATGGGGATATGTATATGTATTTACATGTATGTACGTATATATGTATGTATGTATGTATTTATGTATATATATATATAAATATATATATATATATATATATAATATATATATATATATATATATATATATATATATATATATATATGTGTGTGTGTGTGTGTGTGTATGTTTATATGTGCAAATGTATATGTATATGTGTAACACGTACATATAAATATACATACATACATATACATGAACATGCACATGCATGTATTATACTTTATATGTCCATATTTTATATTTCATATTGTTTATATATTATATATATATATATTGTATATATATTGTTATATATTGTTGTTATATGTTGTTATATGTTGTTATATATTGTTATATATATATATATATATATATATATATATACATATATGTATATATATTATATACAATATGTATGTATATGCATATATGTATATGTTATATATATAATATATATATATATATATATATGTGTGTATGTGTGTGTGTGTGTGTGTGTGTATATATATATACATATGTGTGTATGTATGTATATATATATATATATATATATATATATATATATATATATACCTATCACAAGTAATCTTCTGACGGAGTCTTCATGTTCGAGAGCGTGATGTTAAATCGCAAACAGTACGTGACAAAGGTATTCAAGCACTCCTCGTCACTCGCATTGTCAACGACGTACTCTGATGTGGTGGGCTGTTGTCTATGAATGGTGGCGTATGTGTATGTATTTCTCACTATTAAACTAATCCACACCATTAAACAAATTCACATTATCAAAGGAATCGACACTTCAACTTTTTCACAATATGAAACTATTTCTCCCTATTTCAAAAACTTATCCACACTATTGGGACGCACTCACTTATATACTAGCCTATTGATTACGCAGCTACGAAAAGTGTTCACTCAAGGATCTGAAGACGAAACTGTTTCCAATCTGTCGTTGGTATGTATATTTGTGGGCAATTAATTGGTAAACTCAAACCCTAAAACCATAAAAGACACTCCTTATTCGGGGGCGTAAGTACAAAGTCCAATATTCGGCATGCACTCGAATTGTATTACAGCTGATATTTATATGGCCAGTTTAAGGTTTTAGGATTAGGGGTTTGGATTTTGTCCAGTTTTTAGTAGTGTATGGTATAATTGAGAATTCGGACAGTGAGAGGATATAAAGCATCTCAATCATGATTTGACAACAGCGGCAGCCACTCTGAAACGATTTTATGGGTTTTTTTAAGTTTATGTTTTTAGGGTTTAGGGTTAGGTGATGGTGTTTCTACCTCTTTCCCAACCACGACAACCAATGGCATATAAAATCTTTGCAAAATAAAACTAGGAGTTGAGAGTTTTTGAGTTTATTGATAAGCGCTGAACTCAAAACCTACCAGTTTAGGGTTTTAGGGTTGAAAAACTCATTCTCAAACTTTATATGTGACTTTGACTTTTACTAAAATCCTTATTACCCTTATCTCTTGTACTTAGTATATGACCCAACCACGGACTCCTGTACTCTGTACGTGACTCAATTGCTATAACCACACTTCAATGATCAAAAGTTAAGTTTAAATCACCTTTAAATCCATAAACTTGGTTTACTGTGTTGTGCACATTCACAGCAAAGCGATTCATCCGACGATGACGACCCCTTTGCGGAAATTGACGAGGAAGAGTTTGCCGAGTATGGTGAGTGCCTTAGGGTTTTCATAAATATTCTTATTTAAAAGTTTTTCTATCAATAGATTAGGGTTTAGGGTTTAGCTTATCAGTAGACTGCTTTTAAAGCGTTTCTGTCAGTGTGTTATAGACTATTTTTAGACTGCTCTGATTTAGGGTGTGTAGATTGCTCAGCTTCTCTCTCAGACTGGATCTACAAAGCGCGTTTTAGAGTTTTGGGATGTACTTGTGCGTCTATGCCTACGAATTCGCACAAAGTGGAGACTAACAGACAGTACTCGAAAACCCCTAAATACACAAAGAACCCTAAATACAAACCCTGAATACTATAAGCAATCTGATCACTTAACGCTACAGATAGCCGCATGTATGCATGTACTGTAGTGATTCATGTGTACTCGTGTTATTTTGTACCGCTCAGATGAAAATGAAGCGTACGAGCGTGAACAGTCACTGCACATCACCACTGAGGTGGAGAGTCTGACGGAGCAACTGGAGACCGCCACAGGCACACAGATTGAGGAGGTGGCCGACAAACTGGTGAGTGGCTATGTGGACTGCCTAAACCTGTTTTTATACGGATGCGGATAAACATGGTTCATTGATGGGTGCTATATACGGTAATTCATCCGGCACAGTTGCAACTACTCATATAGGGAGTCAAGTGTATGTCAGTCACCACACCACAAACCAAGTCATCGCATTGGCAGGAACTAAATATAGGACAGTCTAATGTCATACAGTCCATCACATAAGCATGCTACAGCACTATAGTACGCCAACTGCTACATGCACATCCCATGCAGACACGCATGAAATCATAACGTGTTTTCAATTTTATCTGCTACAGACACGCTTGAGGCCATATCATTTGATCCCAATAGTTACACTCCATTGCCATCTCCCACAGACACGCATGATATCATGTCATTTGATCCCAATAGCTACACTCCATTGCTTTCTCCCACAGACACACATGAGATCATAACATGTATTCCATTGCTATTTCACACAGACACGCATGATATCATATCACTTGACCTCAATAGTTACACTCCATTGTTATCTCCCACAGACACGCATGAAATCATATCATTTGATCCCAATAGCTACACTCCATTGCTTTCTCCCACAGACACACATGAGATCATAACATGTATTCCATTGCTATTTCACACAGACACGCATGATATCATATCACTTGACCCCAATAGTTACACTCCATTGTTATTTCCCACAGACACGCATGATATCATAACATGTAATTCATTGCTATCTCCCACAGACTGCCATGATCCGCATGCATCCTGATCTGTGTGTGGACTTAATCACAAGTCATGGGCTGGTGCGTTTGGTGGAACTGCTCGAGGCAGTGCAACACGAAGATCTGTACATCCCAGCAGTACTCAGCCTTGTTAATGAGGTGTGTAGGGTTATGTGTAGGATTCTGTGTAGGTTATGTGAAAGTATGGAAGACCTATATATCCCAGCAATACTCATCCTTGTTAAGAAAGTGCGTAGGGTTATGTGTTGGGTTATGTGAAAGCATGAATGACGTATACATACCGGAAGGAGTGTAAAGTTAAGTGTAGCAACGTGTGGACTGGTCTATACTTGGGAGTGGATAATAAACTCTGCATCAGAGGCAGACAACTACACAACTGTACCTCTCAATCATATTTTGAGAAAACTTAAAACCCTAAACAAAGACCCTCATCCTAGTGCGTTTATGGTTTTAAGTGGGTGTCTCCCTGAAAATCCTAGTTTATGTGGTGCGTAGTATTATATGTGAACCATTGTATGTATGTGCAATGTTTAGGGCTTATGGTTTAGGGCTATAAATATACGAGCAGAATGTGAGGTACCAGATCGTGTTGACACATAAGAGATTTATTTTTGGTTGCTTTGGGTTTTGGGTTTTGACCAAAACTGAGAACTACAAACTCATCTATTCGTGTGACTGATACATGTCTGTGTGACCTCTGCGGAGAGAGGGTCATTCTCGGCTAATGATGATGTTATGTGTTGTATTTGGCCACAGATTGTCATGGCAAGTGACACCGTGCAGGAATCGCTCAGTCTCATCGGTATCATCCCAGCCGTCACCAAATTCTTCGGTAAGCAGTATAAATGCACACTCATTCATAAAACACACACATATATATATATATATATATATATATATATATATACATATATGTATATATATATATATATATATATATATATATATATATATATATATATATATATATATATATATATATATATATATATATATATATATATATATATATAT
>LUCW03000487.1:65000-95850 GCA_001586965.3 Sphaeroforma sirkka
CGCACGTCCACCACTGCCAATCTTGTGACCATTCTTCAGGTCATGGCTCTCAATCTGCACCCACGAGACTCCACAGACAACACTACCGTCAAAGGTATCACATGGAGTGTGCATGGGTGCAATGTGTAGTTAAGTATGCCCAGTCGGTATATTTAACCCTGAATCGTATTTGTCTGCGACACGGCTCTTTGTTCATGCACAGATGTCGCAGATAATACGCTGAACAAAAGATATCACATCGACTGTGTATGTGTGTGTATGGAATACGTTTACTTCTATGTTACATGTATGTATTTGTAAACACGAGAAGAACTTGTAACTATCACATACACTACATTCATTGCCTTTGGAATACACTTATATACATACCTATATATATATATATATATATATATATATTGCCTTTAGGCAACACTCATAAACTACCTTCATTGCCTGCTAAATTCACGTGTGTCAGACGTAGTCTAACCCGTACCTACACCCCAACCGCAGAGCTGGAGTGGCGCGAGGGAGAATCCAATGCTGAGTTGCTACTGGTGGATCGTATCAACAAGATTGTCAGCACTCTCCTCTGCTTCAGTCTCAGTGACAGTGTCGTCAAAGTGGAGATGTGCCGCACAGGCACAGCCGCTTGTAAGTCTAATATTAAATCTACATCCCTAATCCTTTTTATCTGTTTTGTAAGTCTAAAACCCTAAACCCCACTTAAGTGTTTTGTGTTGAATCTTATCGAGTCGTTTGTTGAGTTTAAACCCCTAAACCCTACTTAAGTGTAATTTGTAGGCAAAACACACCTGCCGTCTACGTCTGATATACACACAACAAGTGCATCTACCATTTACCACATACTTCCATCATGATTGTTGTTGGGTTTCACTAAAACTCTAGCCATTGAAGAGTGTGGCCCACGAAGTGCTCTGAACTCTTCTTTGGTCCAGAGAAGGAACGTCGAATGCACCTAGCAACATTCGAGGTTCAAACCCCTACACTCTGAAACCCTAGGACACTCCTAACCTATATAAGCAATATATAACGTAAAACCCTAAAACTTATAATACATAAAGCGTTAAAAACGTACGCGTAAGTCCCTATGTCTCCAAACACCGTGTTCTGATTTACTTCTTAAACCATTGTTCGTCTGTTCACAGATCTCCTGTCAATTGCCCCGACACTGCCGCCGAATGAGCGACTGCTGTCTGTGAAGTGCATCAAAAACCTAACCACAGAGGTACGTCAGTGGTATATCTATGTCTCATACTAAAACTTAAACCACACAGGTACGTCAGTGTTGTGTATCTATGTCTCATGTGAAGAAACTATCAAACGTTTTCAGGCCTTGTGTGAGGAGTTTACTATGCATGGTTTATATTCAAGTGGTGTTTTTATTTTGACATCATACAGACCGCATACCAAACGTGGGTTGTATTTGAGCGGTATGGGGGTGCTGTGTGTTTCTAACCCCTAAAACATCAAACGTGGTTTAGTAGAGTGCAGTGTTATAGATCATTCTAGAGAGTACGCCTATACAGTACACACTACAAAATCTCATGAGTTGTAATGTTCTATTGCGATTTGGAAGCGTGTCTGTATAGCTTACTTTAACCTAAAAGCTTATCCGTCTAAGTCTTGTCATACCAAGCCTTATCTTCTAACATACCTATACGCTCTTATCAACTATGAACATACCTACACACACTTATCGCCTATGAACATACCTACACACTCTTATCAACTATGAACATACCTACACACTTTTATCATCTATCAGCTTACCTACACACTACAACGCACACATCCCACAGGCCACAGCACTGGACATTCTCGAAAGCTCTGACGTAGTGCAGTCGCTGATTCAAATGCTGTCCCTCAGTAGCGCACGCCCTGTCACCGCCGCGAGTAAGGAGCGGGTATGTGTGTGCTATTTATAGACGGAGTAGTTTATTAGATTGAGAAGTTTATTAGGTGAATGACTGGACCAGCTAACCTATTACAGCCCTAGGCTTTTATATATACTTTTAGGTTCGATGGTGTATGGTATACCGTTTTAGTCTGAAACCTATTATTTTAGGGTCTAGGATTTAGAACTCCCTAAGTCGCTGTTGTGGTATACATTCCAGCAGCTCTGAATTTGAATTTTTATCAATCCGTTTGAATTCGTTCCCAATTTATTAAATCTCTCATCAATCTGATTGAGTATTGTGATGACCGATGTCCCGGTATGGTCCCGATATAGCGTAGTAGAACAGCTCTGACTCCTAATCATTATACCACATCGTATATATATGTATATATATATATATATATATATATATATGTGTGTGTGTGTGTGTGTGTGTGTGTACATGTATGTACATATGTATATGTATATATATATATATATATATATATATATATATATATATATATATATATATATATATATATATATATATATATATATATATATATATATATATATATATATATATATATATATATATATATGTGTGTGTGTGTGTATATATACATTGATATATTATTACCATCTGTCTCATGTATACACTCAATGTATCATACAGGATATATACAACAACGTACTGAGCGCGCTCTACAACCTATGCAAGGTCAATAAAAGGTATAGTAATATAGGTTTTCTTGCTCCTGTAAATGCACACAGTACAGAAATGTAGGTATAGTTCGCCTTTACTGTCCGGTATTTCATTCCATATTTCTGTGAGTATGAATGCGGTTTCACCTGCGAGTGTATACTTACCAACATTGACATATACACAACAGCTCTACCACTTGATGGTTATGAACGCTCGTGAGTTGTTGTATCCTTTCGTACTCTTTTCTGGCAATCTCTAATGCATGCCATAGTTTCTTCACCTTCCATTCTCTACCTGCTGATGTTATCTCGTTTATTGCTCACTCGGATAAACCTGGTTAATTGCCTGTGCCATCGGTTTTTCACAGACGCCAGGAATTGGCCGCAGCATCTGGGATCATTCCTATTCTGAAACAGGTGATCGAAGAGAACAATCCGGTCAAACAGTTGGCCCTCCCAATCATCTGTGACATTGGCATGTGCTCCAGAAAGACGCGTTTGGAGCTGTACAAAAACGATGGTATGCTGAGATTCGGCTCCAAATTATCAATGTTTTAGCCTTAAATTGTCAATGTTTTAGCCTTTGGTTGATGCAAATTGACACGTTCGATTATTAAGCACATGGTTCCCCGCGAAGACTGCAATTGTTCATTTGCAACAGACCGAATTGCATATGAAATAGGGTTTTGGCTTTATACCCCGACAATAGCTCAATAGCAACTCAGTGACTTCCCAATCGCACCCAATTTCCACTAAACTAAGCTCTGTGTGATTTCGTGCAGGGATCAATTTGTTCAACAAACTGCTGCAAGACCCCAACTTCCAGGCCACGGCAATGGACGTACTATCTACCTGGTATGTACACATGACCTGGCAATGCTAAAGTATGGTGTCTTGATTCCTATCGATATGGTATGTAAACATGACCTGATAGTGCTATAGTATGGTGTTTTAATTCCTATCTATCTGGTATGTACACATGACCTGGCAATGCTAAAGTATGGTGCTTTAATTCATATCTACCTGGTATACGCATATATACTGGCATTGCTCCGATATGTTGTGATTATTCCCGACTTTCGCTGTCAAAAGTCAATACCTTTATGAGAGATTGTATATGGAATGATAAAGGTTCGAGGTTTCGTTGTAAATGAGGCTACATTTCGAGACGGACATCAGCAACACAAACCAACATACTCCTACCCAGTATACGACACACTTCCAATCGTCACACTACGAACATAATATTATCCAAGACATAGCAAACATTCAAAACCCTAAACCCTAAACCCTAAAAGATATTATCCAAGACACAGCAAACATTCAAAACTCTAAACCCTAAAACATTCAAACGTTATCAATGGAGTGGAATAAAACAGCGTCGTACGTACGACAATTATCCGACGCACTGTCACACATGAGCATCCTAGCCCTAAAACCCTAAAACCCTAAAACTCTAACCTAAACCCATCCCTGCATAGGCTGGCCGATGCGCCCGCCCAAGTAGAGCCCATACTCAGTCAGACGGCACAGTTGGACACCATGATTAACGCCTTTGCGCGTGCGAAGAGTCCGTACTTTGATCTGATGTTAGAGCCACTGCATCGCACCGTTGAAGCGTCTCAGCGTATCAATACATTGCTGGCGGAGGGCCGCATGGTTAGAATCATCCTACGACGATTGAATGTATGGTGTACTTTTGATCGGCTGTCGATTACATATTTGTGCTTGTGTGTGTTTGCTGCATGAATGTGGTGTCAGGCATGAGCTGGGGCTATGGGTGTGGTCTTGTGGTCCATAGACAATGCACATATCCATACACAGGACAAGACCCGCATGACTATGCGACGGTTAAGTGTCTTTTGTGTGTCGGATGATCAATTCTAAGCCGGCCGGTACTCGGTACAAACCCTAAGCCTTTATTCGCTTCCATTGTAACAGACATACTCGGCGAGACCAAACGTACTGCTGGCGCTGCTGAAGATTATCCACTCACTGTTTGACGCCTCGACAGACGCACACCTATTCGTAAGTGCACGTTTGTAAAGCATGGAATAAAACGATATGTATTGTCTGTTGTAAAGCATAGAATCCAAAGGTATGTATCATCTATTGTAAAACATAGAATGCAAAGGTATGTATCATTTATTGTAAATCATAGAATTGAAAGATATGTATCATCTATTGTAAAGCATAGAATCCAAAGATATGTATCATCTATTGTAAAGCATAGAATGCAAAGATATGTATCATCTCTTGTAAAGCATAGAATGCATAGATATGGATCATCTATTGTAAAGAATAGAATCCAAAGATATGTATCATCTGGTTAGGACAATATGGCCCAAGTCTCTGTGTGATGTGTCTTTGTTTATTGATGTGTCTTTGGTTATTGATTTTTCATGAGCACCAATGTTTCTTGTTTATAATATGATGAGTATCTGTCCGTAGTACTTCAATCACTCCGAAGTTATGCAAATGCGCTGCCTCTGATGCGAACTGTCTTAGAGTGTGTAGGCAGCCTCAACCAGAATGTTCGGTCCTAATGACCTTTATCACTAGTGTTGGCCATTGTCTGCAGCTTGTGATGCTGTGTTGCATACGGTTTTAGCTGGAGGAGGTACACTCACACTAGTTCCGGTAATCTAGTTCCGGTAATCAAAGTCTCTCGATTGTACATGATCATTATTAACAACACTCCGACTGTTTATAACCTATCGTCTATTCCTCTCGACTGTACATAATCATTAACAACACTCCAACTATTTATAACCTATCATCTATTCCTCTCTATTGTACATATTCATTATTAACAACACTCCGACTGTTTATAACCTATCATCCATTCTTTTAAACTGCAGGTCACCTCCAATGGCATCGTTGAGGCCGTACAGCCCTTCACACAGAACGCGTCTGTCATGGTAGGCGAAGTGACGCGCCAACTACTACATAAAGCAGAGATGTCAATTCAATCGCCACCAACACGCTCCAGACACGACCATATGAATGCGCAGGCGACAGTTAAACCGACGCAGCACTTTCATATATCACCGTACAACAGTAATAAGTCACGTATAGCAGCAGCAAATCGACCTACAATAGGGGGGAGTGGTGATGCGTAAGTTTGGTGAGGTGGTATCTGTTGAACTGGTTAAAATGCAAAGATGTTGGAATACGAAGCATACAAATCCATGATTCTTAATGTTTTTATGGTTTAAAACCCTGAAATGTATGTATTTCGATGTATTGTTCTAGATAATATAGCGTGCTTGTAAGGACCGGTCTGTATCTCATCAACCTTTGAAATACTTTTGATGGGTGAAGATTCACATCAGGGCGAAAAAGGAAATTTCGGAAATACTATTGATTATGGCACTTCGATTTGTCGGAACGGGTGATACTGTTGTCTGATGATTTTGACCTATCTATCGAGCTTTTCCAAATAAAACAGAGAAAAATTGCAAGTTTTAATCGCCCTCGCTTTTGCAAGGAGACATCGATCTCCAGACAATGTCAAACGCGTTATGAAACACTTTATGTAGGAAATATAGTGTTTGCATTTCATCGCACACTCATTGCAATGGTTGAAGTGCTAAATGGTCAAACACCTGAATTGTATCATAGTTTTGATAAACACTTCAATTGTATGGTAATTTTGGTCAAACATAAAAAAATTCAGCTTCCACGAAGACCAGACCACTCAAATAAATACATTTTCACCTAGGTTTAAACGAATAAAACCGTCGTTTAAAATTTATTATGGCAATGGCAATGTTAGTTTGCTCACGTCTTTTAACTACACAACAATTTGACGTGTGTGAATAATATATTCTCGTACAGACGTATGCGCCACGACAAGATCAGCGTTCGATTGAATTGCAGACGAGTTATTTGCTAACATATGGTTATACTTTCAGTTTTCGATATGGTTTTAGAAATGGGTTTAAATTGGTCGGTAACATACCGCCCTCTATACCTTATAGTGGGAAGTAGGAATGAATGTTACAGACTGAATTTAACATTTACCCAAAATGTAGTGTTAATGGAGTTGCTATAAAGTTTGGCATGAAACAATGTAGCTTAGAAACATGAGTAAGTAGAGCAAGACTATATTTAGTTTGCCCCCTGCCCCAAATACATGAGACTGATCAACACTTTGCTGCATTTCTGCGTTCACCACAGCACAAAAACAAGCAAAGTACTTAGAAGTTCTCCATAAAATCTAATAAAGTAAAATGTAGTAGAAGTATAACTAAACCCGGCAGGCAAACACGCACCAATAATTATTCCAGCCACATCGCAGGAAATGCACCGGAATAAACCAGTAGTTCCAGTTCTAGATAATAGATAAGATATTGAACCCGTCGAACGTCCTCTGGATGATAGTGACATGTGGTGCTTTATCTACACAATATTTCGTTCCCAATCCAAAGTGAACAAACAACAGGTACGACGGCAGACACAAAACGATAAAATGATTCATAACTGAGAGACTACAGGTCTCACGCCGAATTTTACAGCACGAAACCCTCTTTGATTTATGGAAGTCATCACAGTTAGCACATTCCTGAGAGCTAATCAAGTTGCTTAAATTACTCCCAAGAGTTGAGTTAATACTTAATCGACTCCCGAGAGCATATTAGGTTTCTCAACGAACTCCCGAGAGTGAAGTGTCTACCAACCGCAACATCTGAAACAACTGCTGTTCTATGTGAATCACAACCTATGCGGGAAGGCATCATGTGATCAACGTGAGATTTTGTTGCAGAGATGTTGAAATAGAATAGCATCGAAGTGTTAAAGTGTTAGAGTTCATATAAGCTTTTACCCTGGCCAGCCCAAGCGGCTGAGCACAGCACAACCACGTTGAGTATGCAACCAACGGTGAGGTCAGAAATAAATACATACATTTGCACTTTAATTAAAGTCTACTACATTGCACTCTAACAATAATCAAGTCGATATCCTTCCCTACTTGGAGTGTACTATTCTATGGCAGAAAACGCGTCAGCATTGTTTTACAAGACTTGAATTTTTAAGCTTTCCGTACCATTGTAAAATCATTGCCCGTACACTACAACTCGAATATATTCACCGTGATGTAACCAGGTTCTTGCCTGATCCGTACCTGGTGGATCCAACAATCCGAGCTCTATAGTATCAAATATTAAATAAACAATTGCGCCCTATATTCACATGAGAGGTACGAACTGCTGAGATGTTTGCTTGGTCAAGATTAACCAACTATTTAGTATTTGACGAGGAGAAATGGAATAGTAGTCGCGTATAGTACGATTGTCATAAAGTGTGATAAAATAGCTCTGTAAAAGCCTCTCGAGGGCCTTGCAAAAAAGGTACATACTGTTCTCAGATATTTAAGTATCCTAAAGTGTTTTAAGTTTTAAGTGAATAGTTATGATTTATTTGATGCGAATCCCTGCTTTTATATGCATTGGACTCGTAATCCTTGAGCCATTATAAAAACACCTCTTAAGGTGAAAAAGGTTCTCACTTAATCTATGATCCAATCCAGAGGCAGCGTCGCCACGTCGTCAACTGATCGTGGCTTCCATTGTAATCTTTGGCCTTATACGTTTAGAATGTACTCCTCCGATTTTAGGGATGCCCTTATGCCCATCAGAGATTTTCTATAATGATGTTTCCGTACTCCCGGCACTTCGGCTCCGAGATTAATTTCCATCTGTAATATTTCTGTGTCCCTCTCTGGATTTAGATTCTCTCCTTGGTTAATGCTGGGATAAACATTGTTGAGCCTCCGGCATTTGATCGTAGTTTTATGCTTGGTAAACAATCTTGGTTTTCTTGGTTTACAGATGTAGTTTGACGAAATCCAAGCTTCCTAAAAATAAATGATCCCGAGGTCTGTTTCGAAGATGTGGCCAAAAATTAGACTTGGAAATTTTTTTTTTTTATTCTTGCTTGTGACATCCTGTAAGAGGGAAGATCTCCTGTAAGAGGGAAATCTAGATTGAAAGATATTAATATTGTGGAGTATATACCGAATCAACAGGTGTGTTGGCTTGGTGGTAAAGTACTTCGCTAAAAAAATGTATAGGTCGCTGTTTCGTTTTCCAGTGGCTTCAAAAAAAAAATGCATTTGGTGTTAGTCTTGTGCGGTACGTTCGAATATTGGATCAAAATGTACGGTCAGAAGCCCCAAAATTGGGGAGAGGTTCAGCCCATTGCACGCAGGCCAGAAAGTCAGACAACAACAAACTGGACAAAGATCAGCCCAGTAACTCGTAGTACAATAACCCATTGCACGCAGGCCAGAAAGTCAGACAACAACAAACAGGACAAAGATCGGCCCAGTAACTCGTAGTACAATAACATGTGCAGGGCACAGATATTTTTGTTTCAAAAAAACAATATATTAATACAAGAACGTTAGCGTTTGCATACTTTGGCCTGAAAAATCCTATATTTGAGCTCTTTGATTTTCGTGTTGCTCGTTGCTCTCCAGCTTTCATCATTGGGAGCTCATTGCACACAGCTTTTAACTTTCAGAGTTCGTTATCAAATTATTTATTTCAAGAGAAATTTAAGCTTTCCAGCCCCGCTTTATCGGGTTCTCTAGTCTCTATGCTCTGTGCGAGTATGCATTCTCTCCAGCTACAGGCTTACCCATGGTTTTCGGCTTCTTTGGTCGCTGCGTCCATCCATTCCATTTTATTGGCAAAATTGTCAATCTCCCGGAAGGTCTTGGGAATTGGGATCTGCGCCGGCCTCGCCGGCGTTGGTTGTTGCTGATGTTGAGTAGCTAAAAAAGCAGCTGTCGAGTTTCTTCTTCGTCGAGAGCGACAACTGTTATTGCTCTTGTTGTTCATCCAAGCTCGATTATCTGAAATTTGCAAATTTTTGACCTCTCTCGAAGATCGGCGACCGGCCTTTTTCCGCTTTGAGATGTGTGCGGATATGGTGTCAGTTTGGTCTCTGGAAGCAGGAGAACAATTCGATTTTGATAAAACGTCAGAGTACACCGGTTCTCGATGGCGTTTACTAGGGGCGGCTTGAGTATTTTCGCCTGGTTCCATAGGCTGTGAAGATACGGTCGATAAGTCGTCGTTCGTCGGCTCAGCTTTTCTTCCTGTAGTCTGCTCTGTACATTGTCCATCCTTCCATATGTAAAATTCGTCCTAAAAAAAACGTATATCTGGTTCGTGATACTCTGTTGGTTTCAGGACTAAAATCTCGAAAAGTATCAGAGGTGGTTCGCTGAGGGTTAGCCTTCACAATTCCACGGCGAGCGCGCTTATCCCATTTGTTGCTTTTAGTCGTCTTACGCCATAAACATTTGCTGCCAAAGGTTCGAAAACGGTTATAGTTTGGTTTACGGCCAGTGAACTTTTCGATTGGCGCTGTCGGGTTCTTCTTACTCCGGACGTTGTTATGAGCGTCTGTGACATGTTGGTATGCCTCACTCCAAAATTCGTCACCTAAGCCGGAGTTGTGCAGAGTCGCCCTAACTCTTCCTAAATTGGTACGGTGACTCCGCTCAATTTTTCCGTTGTGTTGTGGCGAGTCTTTCGGTGTTGATCGAACGTCGTAGCCAAGTCTTTGTAAGTTAGTCTTTACTTCCTTATCCACAAATTCCGAGCCTCGGTCGAATTGTAAAACGTTCGCTTTCCTTTCACTCAGTACTGTTAAATCGTCTAGTGCTCCTAGTAAGGCGTCATATACTACTGGCGCCTTCTTGGTGGATAGTGGTTCAAATTTCTCGAAATTGGAGCAGTCGTCAATAAGTGTTAGGCCATAGCAGTTTCCTCTGATAGTCCGCTTAAATTTTCCAATAAGGTCAATATAGAGTAAGTCCACTGGGCTTTCGGATGGGCCGTTCTTTCTGATCTTTCGTGTCCGTCGTCTGACAAGTTTACCCCTGATACAGGACTCGCAGTTCGCATGATAGTCGATAGGTGGCAGGTCCTTGGGTAAATGATCCGGGTGCGCTAGTCGTTCATGCCAACTGGCGGCGTAGGCAAATTCTATTGAAAAAAATTACAGGGATACGACGTAAAAGCCTAGCTTCTGCTCACAATTATATACTAGGTGCTGGGGTGATAGTAAGAGGCAGACTGTGTCATCCATGTAGATCCTGTATCCTGCCTTGGTTAATTAGGGGACGCTGATAAGGTTGGTCTTTAGAGCTGGTCCATAAACAGCCCTTCCAGCATCACTCAATTGTCCTGAGTGAGTTGCGATTCCAATAGTCCCGTCAGCTAGATGTACATTTGTGAAGTGACGTTTTGCGTTTGATATCAACTCCAAATCGTTAATGATGTGGACTGAGGCTCCACTGTCCAGAGTCCCACTAGGTTCAGTCGTTGTTATTTTGTCAGTCGTAGATGCTCTTTGGCCGAAAATTCTCTCAGAGTCTATGGCTTTGATTGGTGAAGAGATAATGTCCTCATTAAATTTGTCACTAAAAGCTTCATCTTCTTCGGAGTCGCTGTCGGACAATAGGTCGGGTAGGTCATCGTAGCCATCCTCACTAGAGCTGTCGAGTAAAAGTCCTGGCGGTCCGTCGTCTTCGTCCGGACTACAAGTTGGACTATTTAGAATAAAATCTGATAGTTCTCTCTCGTCCGGCTCGGTGTTTGGTTTCATTCCAAATCCAGTGCAATTTTCGGGGGTTGCCATGATGGCTTCTGGCATGTCATCATCCGACAATTCGACGTCAGATTCGACATAGTCGGCAACTGCTGAGAATGCTCTAACGCCTTTATCGTCACTACTCGAATTTTGCTCATCATTCTAGTCCAAATTAAACGTTACTTTAGGAGGTTTACGAATTTCCACCCTCGAGTAGTATCCTCTTACGTTAGATGCTTTTCTGTAAAATTTATTACGTTTATCTTGATGATAGTTGGGTTTCTTCGACGGATAGTCGGCACGTCGTGAGTACGATGTAGATTTCGGTGTTGAATAGTTCTTGCGGTGAGACTTGGACTCATCTTAATATCACCAATAAAGGCCTCCAATGTTCCGTTACTCTTCTGCGTTTTTACCCAGAGCTCCTTTCTCAAACGGCCAATTCCTCCCTGGGTGTTAAACTTGAATTTGGCTTCCAATGCCTTGTAAAATGCAAGTCTACGAGAGATCGTATGATAAATTGACTCAGACGCGGCTCCACGGTCCTCTTGAGTAAACGTTTCACCTTGAGTCTCATAGTAGTCATCGGGTGGTGTAACGACCTCGATCAGTTGTAGGCGACACTGTTTCATCAGGATCATATTCAATTGAGCTTTCCATTGGTCCCACAGGACCGGCTTATCCAGAATTAGAAATTTAACCTTTGGTTTCAAATCGAAGCTTGTCATTCTCAGAGTAGAGGTAAAACGGACCTGATAAGCTATTGTTCTCAGATATTAAAGTATCTTAAAGTGTTTTAAGTTTTAAGTGAATAGTTGTGATTTATTTGATTCGAGTACCTGCTTTTATATGCATTGAACTCGTAATTCTTGAGCCATTAAAAAAACACCTCTTAAGGTGAAAAAGGTTCTCACTTATTCTACGATCCAATCCAAAGGCAGCGTCACCACGTCTTCAACGATTGTGGCTTCCATTGTGATATTTGGCCTTATGCTCTTAGATTGCACTTCTCCGATAGTTAGGGATGCCTTTATGCCCATCAGAGATATTCTATATTGATGATTCCATACTCCCGGCATTTCGGTTCCGAGATTATTCCATCTAAAATATTTCTGTGTCCCTCTCTGAGTTTAGATTCTCTCCTTGGTTGATGTTGGGATAAACCTTGCTGAGTCTCCGGCATTTGATCGTAGTTTTATGCTTGGTAAACAATCTTGGTTTACTGTGATCAATAGTACAGCTCTTAGAGATGGTCATATTCGCCACAAGCACTTTGGTGCTTTGTCGAAGTTCCTTATGGCAATGAGTGTACTGCAGACAGAAAACATGCAGCACTAACTTGCGGCTCGACAACCACTATGAAGGCGTTAGAGCCTTTTCATCAATTGCCGATTATGTCGAATCTGACATCGAATTGTCAGATGAGGATATGCCAGAAGCCATCATGGCTACCCCCGAAAATTGCCCCGGATTCGTGATTAAGACTAACATCGAGCCGGACGAGAGAGAACTATCAGATTTTACTTTAAATAATTATAGTTCGGACGAAGACGATGGACCGCCGGGACTTCTACTCGACAGCTCTAGTGAGGACGACGATTTTGACCAACCCAAGGATGGCCCGCCACGACCCCAACTCGACAGCTCTAGTGAGGATGACTACGATGACCTACCAGACCTGCTGTCCGTCAGCGACTCCGAAGAAGATGAAGCTTTTAGTGACAAATTTAATGAGGACATTATCTCTTCACCAATCAAAGCCATAGACTCTGAGAGAATTTTCGGCCAAAGAGCATCTACGACTGACAAAATAACAACGACTGAACCTAGTGGGACTCTGGACAGTGGAGCCTCAGTCCACATCATTAACGATTTGGAGTTGATATCAAACGCAAAACGTCACTTCACAGATGTACATCTAGCTGACGGGACTATTGGAATCGCAACTCACTCAGGACAATTGAGTGATGCTGGAAGGGCTGTTTATGGACCAGCTCTAAAGACCAACCTTATCAGCGTTCCCTAATTAACCAAGGCAGGATACAGGATCTACATGGATGACACAGTCTGCCTCTTACTATCACCCCAGCACCTAGTATATAATTGTGAGCAGAAGCTAGGCTTTTACGTCGTATCCCTGTAATTTTTTTCAATAGAATTTGCCTACGCCGCCAGTTGGCATGAACGACTCGCGCACCCGGATCATTTACCCAAGGACCTGCCACCTATCGACTATCATGCGAACTGCGAGTCCTGTATCATGGGTAAACTTGTCAGACGACGGACACGAAAGATCAGAAAGAACGGCCCATCCGAAAACCCAATGGACTTACTCTATATTGACCTTATTGGAAAATTTAAGCGGACTATCAGATGAAATTGCTATGGCCTTACTCTCATAGACGATTGCTCCAACTTTGAGAAATTCGAACCTCTGTCCACCAAGAAAGCGCCTGTAGTATATGACACCTTACTCGGAGCATTGGACGACTTAACAGTACTAAGTGGACGAAAAGCAAACATCTTACAATTCGACCGAGGCTCGGAATTTGTGGATAAGGAAGTAGAGACTAACTTACGAAGACTTGGCTACGATATTCGATTAACACCAAAAGACTCACCATAACACAATGGAAAAATTGAGCCGAGCCATCGTACTACTTTAGGAAGTGTTAAAGCGACTCTGCACAACTCAGTAATAGGTGATGAATTTTGGAATGAAGCATACCAACATGTCACAGACGCTCACAACAACGTCCGGAGTAAGAAGAACCCGACAGCGCCAATCGAAAAGTTCACTGGCCGTAAACCAAACTATAACCGTTTTCGAACCTTTGGCAGCAAATGTTTATGGCGTAAGACGACTAAAAGCAACAAATGGGATAAGCGCGCTCGCCGTGGAATTGTGAAGGCTAACCCCCAGCGAACCACCTCTGATACTTTTCGAGTTTTTAGTCCAGAAACCAACAGAGCATCACGAACCAGAGATTTACGCTTTTTTGAGGATGAATTTGACATATGGAAGGATGGACAGTGTACGGAGCAGACTACAGGAAGAAGAGCTGAGCCGACGAACGACGACTTATCAACTGTATCTTCACAGCCTATGGACCCAGGCGAAATTACTCAAAACACCTCTAGTAAACGCCATCGAGAGTCGGAGGACTCTGACATTTTATCAAAATCAAATTGTTCTGCTGCTTCCAAAGACCAGACTGACACCATATCCGCACACATCTCAAAGCGGAAAAAGGCCGGACGCCGATCTTCGAGAGAAGTCACAAATTTGCAAATTTCAGATAATCCAGCTTGGATGAGCAACAAGAGTAATGACAGTTGTCGCTCTGGACGAAGAAGAAGCTCAACAACCTCCTTTTCAGCTACTCAACATCAGTAACAACCTACGCCAGCGTAAATCCCAATACCCAAGACTTTCCGTGAAATTGACAATTTTTCCAATGAAAGGAGTGGATGGACGCAGCGACCAAAGAAGTCCGAGACCTAGTGAAACGAGGGACCTTTTCTCTTGTAGACTCTAAACCTGCAAAAAGCGCGATTATGAACTCCAAATGGGTCTTTACTCCTAAAATGGACTCTGCTGGAAAAATCGAGCGATTTAAAGGGCGACTGACCGTAGCCCGATATAATGCTGTCGAAGGAGTGGATTTCGAACGGAGTGACGCCAAGGTAGTGAGCAAAGAGACTGTCCGCATTGTTTGGCACTAACAGCCAGTAAGAAATGGAATGTCAGACAATTCGACTCGCCAAACGCATACTTAAACGGGAAAATGGATCGTTACGTATATATGAGGATGCCACAAGGATTACACATGGCCCTTGATTTACTCAGCGAAGAGAAGCAGAAATTATATTATGAGTACAGCCAAGGTAACGAAGCCGTATGGTGCAGAGTAAATTTACCACTCTATGGCCTAAAGCAATCTGGCTATTTATACTTTGTGGAGGTCTGTGAGGTCCTAGGTCAACAGGGATATCAGCCAACGCGATCAGACCCATCATTATTTTTCCGAAAAAAAATCCGACGGCACCTTGGACCTGGTCATTGTATATGTGGACGATAAAATCGCAACGGCCTCCGACAAACGAACTCTGGATATTTTGGAGGCAATTTTATTCAAAAAAATGGTCAACAAAATCAATGCCAAAAGCAGAATGGTTTTTAGAAATGAAAATGGGATTTCTTCTCTCAGGAGTAGTCACCATACACCAACAAATCTACGTCAGCACATTACTCCAAAAATATAACTTGGAAAATGCTCAGCCGTCACCAGTACCTTTGCACAATACGTATTTGGCACCAAATATAACTTGGAAAATGCTCAGCCGTCACCAGTACCTTTGCACAATACGTATTTGGCACCATGTCATTCTGACAGGCTCGCCGGAAATATGCCCTACAGAGAACTCATCGGCGCCCTTCGGTACTTAGCTGATGGCACACGACCAGATATCACATTCGCCATGAACCAATTATCCAGGCACCTTGACAAACCATTCCTACGTCACTGGAATGCTGCCAAGCGAGTCCTTCGATATCTGAAGGGCACCTCTGGATATGGACTAAGGTTTGACCCTGAGATATCCCTACAGCCGGTCGTTTTCGCTGATGCAAGCTTTGCCTCTGACGCAACAGACTGAAAATCAGCAAGTGGTTACGTCATTTTTATGTGCGGCGCACCTGTGATTTGGGGATCAAGAAAGCAGAAATTGACAGCACAGTCTACTTGCGAAGCAGAAATCATTGCCCTAAATGATGTCACAAAGGAAATCTGTTGGTTGCGAAATTACTGTCGGAACTTGGTATCGACATTGGACCAATTGTCATCAATCAAGACAACCAATCGGCGATAAAAATTGCTGAAGATGATAAGGTGAACCGTAGGACGAAACACCTGGACCTAAGACACTATTTTATCCGGGATAAAATTCAAGACTACTCGGTGGTCTTACGATACACGCCCACAGACAAGATGACTGCTGATGCACTAACGAAAGCACTCGTGGGAAATTATTCGTTAAACACAAGAAAACCATGGTTAAGCCTGTAGCTGGAGAGAATGCATACTCGCACAGAGCATAGAGACTGAGAACCCGATAAAACGAGGCTGGAATGCTTAAATATAACTTGAAATAAATAATTTTGATAATAAACTCTCAAAGTTACAAGCTATGTGCAATGAGCTCCCAATTATGAAAGCTAACGAGCAACGAGTAATATGAAAAATCAAAAGAGCTAAAAATTCAAATGTTGGATTTTTCAGGCTAGACCGTGAAAACATGTAACGTTCTTGTTTTTAATATATATTATTTTATGAAAAATATAATTTGTGCCCTGCACCTGTGATTGTACTACGGGTTACTGGGTTGATCTTTGTCCTGTTTGTTTTTGTCCGACTTTCTGGCCTGCGTGCAGTGGGCTGAACCTCTCCCCAATATTGGGGCTTCTGACCGTACACATTTTGATCCAACATTTGAACGTATCGCACAGGACAATTTTCAACTGAGCCATGGGCCAACCAGATTAACACCAATAACAAAACTTACGAAGCCAGCGGGAATAGAACCACTGACCTATACATTTTTTAGCGAAGTACTTTACCACCTAACCAACACACCTGTTGATCCGGTATATACTTCACAATATTAATATTTTTCAGTCTTGATTTACCCTCTTACAGGATATCACAGGCAAGAATCAGAAATTTTTCTAAGTCTAATTTTTGGCCACATCCAAATTTTGTTTTGGGAAGCTTGGATTCCGTCAAACTAAATCACAAACTAAATCTCCAGCTTCAGGGGGAGTATTGAACGCAGTAAACCAGAATTGTTTACCAAGCATAAAACTACGGCCAAACAGCGGAGACTCGGCAAGGTTTATCCCAGCATCAACCAAGGAGAGAATCTAAACTCAGAGAGGGACACAGAAATATTTTTAGATGGAATTATCTCGGAACCGAAATGCCGGGAGTATGGAATCATCAATATAGAATATCTCTGATGGGCATAAAGGCATCCCTAACTATCGGAGAAGTACAATCTAAGAGCATAAGGCCAAATATTACAATGGAAGCCACAATCGTTGAAGACGTGGTGACGCTGCCCTTGGATTGGATCGTAGGATAAGTGAGAACCTTTTTCACCTTAAGAGGTGTTTTTTAATGGCTCAAGGATTACGAGTCCAATGCATATAAAAGCAGGGACTCGAATCAAATAAATCACAACTATTCACTTAAAACTTAAATCACTTTAAGATACTTTAATATCTGAGAACAATAGCTTATCAGGTCCGTTTTACCTCTACTCTGAGAATGACAAGCTTCGATTTGAAACCAAAGGTTAAATTTCTAATTCTGGATAAGCCGGTCCTGTGGGACGAATGGAAAGCTCAATTGGATATCTGAGAACAATAGATTGATCACCGGGAATCAGCGCGTTGACTGCCCACATGTTTAAATACACGCGCACTTTCTTCTTCCCCTTCGGCATCAAACGTTGGAACTGCAAGTCAAGAGAGGTCCACGGTTGTTGGTGTAGTCCGTTTTATAGTGACTAAGTCTTACAACCATTTCTTCACATGCTCGTTGACATAGGGTAGTCATCTGTCCAAGACAAAGTTGCGTGTCGACCTGCGCATCCACATCGCTTATTCGCGCGTACCTGGGATGGTCACTTCACTCCCCTCGAGGCGACATCGTGCGTTGTCTGCAATCGCCGCATCCGCTTCTAAGGCCAATAGCTGGTTCCGTTGTGTTGGATGCTTGTCGGCGTTGTATCGGTTTGAGAATCCCGTCTAGCTCCGTCGGGTCGATTGGTGCAAGAAACGACTAGATACCGACGATGTATAGCCCCAGCCCCTTCAACATGTCCTGACCCACTATGATATCGATACCTGTGACTAGGTACCCACTATGATAGAGGTAGGTTCATCAGTTCGAGTGAAGCATTAATAATTTCCGTACCACATCGTATCGGCAAGACTTCTGTCGTCCCCAGTCGACAAGTTTGTACTGCTCTGTCCGATAAATAGATGAATGAAGAAGGTGGTACTGGAGTTCTCGGACAGCCAAGAAGGTCTGTCGATTTCTGTAAAATGCGACTTGTGTTTGCTCTCGTGTCTATCTAAGCTGTGAACGTACGACCATTGACTTGTACTTGAATGTCGACTTGGTTATCAGATGCTAGCAATGAAACTCGTATCGCCATAACTGTATCGATAGTGTTTACAGACGTGTGGTATTGCCGTATCTCTATAATATGAGGTGTCAACTGAAAATTGAAATAAACTTGCTCGAAACCAGCATTGCTTATAATCTTGATCGATGTGTATTAATATTTGTAAATCCACAATTATTCCTAGCCCTACCATGTGATCTGTTATATCTGTGTTTTGCGATGGCCTTATCCTGTGTACTAATCATTTGTCTAATGTCCGTACCTCTGTACGCATGTATCACTATATTTATATATCCATTCAATCGTAAACCCATACTTAGATCTCGTTTACATCATCTGTCTAACAATTTGAAGTTACACATATTAGCGTGTTTGTGACCAACTTACACCGTTTACACCTCACCCACATACATCAACACCCCAACTTTGTACTCAACAACTAGAGATGGCTTACCGCCTCTTCATTACATGTCTTTCTCTGAATCCGGCTGGCTCCCCTATCCCTTCGTTGTCGGTATCGTCTTCGTGCTTAACGGCTGTGTAGTATGCCCGAAAATTGGTTTCGGTTTTCTATATTCTATGACGTTCTCATTTATATATCTTGCTCGTACGTCAATTCTTAATCTAGCTAATCTCAAAGTAAACTTATTCATGAATTGATTATGATTTCCCCCGTAGTATATGACATCTCCATTCTCTGGTTCGTTGCCGCTAGAAACCTTCTGCTTCACTACCGCTACCACTCATTAGTGGTGGCATTTCATTGCTGTTGCTGCTGCCCTCAAACTCATTGCCAACTTCGTCATCTTGTGATACCACTATTTTTTTTTCTACTACGTGCATCTAAATATTTTACCATCTCTTCTAGGTTTCTAAGGACACCTCTGATATATCATGAGAAAAATCTAATTTAGTGCTACTGTTGCATTAACTGTAGGTTTTCTACTTATTGTGTTTCAATGATTATCCAATACCAGATCAGCCATATCCAATAGGTTAGAGTGTAGTAAGTTTACGATAGAGTTAACTGTATCTCAACGTTCTCCCCTATTGAGACTCTGGTCCTTTATCAATAATTCTTAAATAACGGACGGTTAATATTTGCATGTGTCATCAATCCTAAATAATGAGTGATGAAACAGATTTCATACCCTAATGCAAATAAACCCTAAAATCAGATAATCTCAAATTTACCACCTCTGGGATATTCCGACCACAAAATTATGTCGGACACCACAGGCGCTGTATGCGCTATAGCCTCGAAAACTAGCCCTGTCCCAGAAATACTCAGTCTGTTGCGTATGCATACTGAAAAACAGGCACGCTTTTGTGACATAGAGATTACGTGCGCACACGTTTCGGGCGATAGCAGCACAATCGGAGACGCGATATCAAGTCAAGAATGGCATACGGCACGAGCACTCGTGCCCCATCTCCACTCAAAACCGAGAACGCTGTCGGCACGTGTGCTAGAGCAAGGGCTCAAGTTTCACAACGTATCATACTAACGGAGCTCAAGCCACGCAGCGTACTGCGGATACTACCTGTACATGATTTTCTACATATATCTTTGGGCCTCTTGTGCATGATTCATTATTTAGTCCATCGGGACATAATACAATATTGAACATAATATATTCAAACAACGAGCTGTACTTACTTGTACACTTTCGACTACGCAGGTCGCCATAGCAGTCTGGGCTTTTCGTCATCAGCGGCTTTTCTACCAAATGTCACTGGCTCATCACTACGCGCGTTCCTGGAAGACATTTTTCGTCTAGTTGTTACCGCATGAACACACTCTAGCATCAACGAAGCGCAGCGGCACTTTTCACCCTTTGCAGTTCACGAAGATCCCGTCTCTAAGGTAGCTATCCTCGCGGTAATCTCCACAGTGTGAGGATGCATGAATTCTTTACGCTGGCTGGTTAAGTTTTAGTCTATCGCTTCCTACCTATCAAGCGCACGTCGTCTCTACAAAATGGCAAATGTAGATTTGACAGCGTCACACATCCCTGAACTAACTTTAATCTCCGTAAGGGTATAAGACGCTGGCAGGCCGAACGTGGTTGCTTCGCCAGAAGCGACCTTGCGAGGGTATAACTCCACGTATGCAATTACTACAATTCGCTTCGATTATGCAGCGGTATTCGAACGATCTCGAATGGATACGAGTGTGACGATCGTAGTTCTCTGCGTATTCTCACTCTTCTGCAGTGGCGAACTCACCACGCGCCCAAAGCTAGAAAAATATTCTCTCCACGTTAATTGAAAACTCGGCTCTGGGATAACCATACTTCCTAATCATGCACTCATTCTCCTACCTCCTTCAGAACTCAACAAAACAGGCCAACGTACGTTGGCGTCCAACGTCTTCCTGAGGAATACAAAACTATATGCCCTCACCGCCACCTTCTACTCTGGCATTCACTGGCCCCGTCTGAACATGAGGACAGCCACCTATTCTTCTCAAACTATCAAGCAATCGACCTAGTCGAATGGACCCTAAAGCTCAAACATCTTGTGAAGGCCGCAGGTTTGAATGCCACACTCTACTCGTGTCATTCACAACGCATCGGTGGCCTATCAGCACTCAGAAAATCAAATTTTCCAGACAGCGAAGCAAAGATACTTAGTAAGCTGGAACTAGGGTACACACCTCGTGTATTGGCGTCTATGTACTGCCGCTGTGAAACCCGTACAAAGCGACTCTCCAAGCGTACCGCATAATACGCGCCTGATACTGATCTCTCCGAGCCAAGGAGTACGGCTCGCAGTGCATTTTGAGTTCCGGTGTTAGCGCAGGAGTCGGTCCGGTTTTATGTGAGCACGGTAGAGAACAGCGTGTTACAAAGCCGTGTGCGCCCGCACCACACAAAGACTTGCTACAAAATCATAAATTTTCAATTTAACCGTGTAATAACTGAAAGCGGTCTGGCTTTTAAAATGTTACTTTTCGAGGCTCTGCCAGAGTGAATTATGCCGAGTCACGCGCGGGCGAAAAAGGAGAAAAGTATATTTGCATGCAATATTTGCATATAGTAGACAATACTAAGATTGCCTTTAATCTTTCTCGCAATTTGATACATACATTTAGTTAGCCCACTGATAAGAGAAATCATAATTCCAAAACGATCACCAACTCACCCAGTCATTCAAAAACGCAAGTTTTGTATGAATTCATATTGATATAATAGCAAAATTAATTCATTAAAGCTGGATATCAAATGATACATATATATATATATATATATATATATATATATATATATATATATATAAATTTGTATAAATTTATATATATATATATATATATATATATATATATATATATATATATATATATATATATATATATATATGTGTGTGTGTGTGTGTGTGTGTTTACAATATATATAAGTCTGCTAAGTATGTTGAGAATGTGTCCCTTGTTATTTTGATGCCTTGGTAATAGCCGCATTTGGATTGAAGCGAAATACACACAAATACACAGAAAGTCACAATACACACACACATGTGACAAATATCACAGCTGTAACTATGGCCGCTGCAAGTTAACGCAAGTATAAGGTGCTGAATGTCTGCTATAAATATATACTATGCAGTTTTAAATAGCCTGTAACTCATAGTATTAGTAGTACCGCAACCTACAGTCAAACCACCCACAACCTCTCGGCCAATTTGATGGCTTGTAGGTGTGCCCGCTCGTTAGACGTCTCTTTTTCAGTCTATGACGGTGAGGGACAAGTAGTAAGATCCGACTGCAAATAAGTGAACACTAGACTCGCTAAAATAATTAAAATTAATAAATGAATAGAGGGCGATGATGGCGAATTGAGGAATAGAATCATAACGTTTTTAATGCGTTAGAACTTAGAATAATCAATGCATTCTATTTTTGCGTTCAACATTTTTTAGGGCGAGTTCTATATGTTTAATAAGGGTGCAATATTGGGATCTCAGGTGCAATATATTCATAAGAAATATTCCCTCATAATATATACTGATCGTTTTTCGTAGTATGTTCGATTGACCCTTTCTTACCCATTCATACGTGTACGTTCAACTCTATACCGAAAACCTATACCTTTACGTCCAACGTATTCTTTGAGTTGCACCAATTTGAGATGAGCCCCATTGGATCGCATAACGTTATTCTATTCCTGCCCGTCTAAACGTTCCACTTTTGAGGTTTACTTTCAATTATGTTCCCTTTTGTCGAACAACGGAATGGTCTGGACGGCCCATCGGGATTCGGGTCATACTATTTCTTGTCATTTGACTTTCGAGATAGAATACATAAATATTCACAGGTGTTTCTGCTCAATTTTCAGAAGGCTATGATTCACATACATTTATTGGGAAAATTCATGCCCTAACTAGAATGTGTATTCTACTTGATGTTTTCAACGATGATCCAACCACCACACATCCTATTGATTAACTTATAGTTTCTACTGGAATGTAAGTATGTTTTTATTTCATCGTCTATTTATTATTCGTTATTTTTGGCCCTGTACATTCGTTATCCCGTCAATTTTTTACATCTAGCCTTCTTGTCCGAATTCGCTGGTGAATTTCTCGTGCTCCACCAGGTCCGCTTTATTCGTCGACGGCTTGACATTGATCAGTGCTTTATCCATATCTCTCTGTGATACATATTAAATACACACATGAGAAACATCAGTTCAACAGGCAGACATCTGATAGTACTAACATCAGTACAACAGGCAGACATCTGATAGTACTAACATCAGTACAACAGGCAGACATCTGATAGTACAAACATTAGTACAACATGTGTTAAAGGAGTACCCACAGGGTCTAGGGTTTAGCCTTAGAATTTGCACAAATTCGGTTCGACGACATTTGGTACTCGATATCATACACACAGAAAAAACAAAACATGTTATGGTTTCAGTACAGCTGTGAACATGTCTCCATGACAACTGGTAGTCCAATGCACTCCGTAGACCTGTCGGACACATACCATTCCACTACACCTAAGATTCTAAAACATATCATCCGCACAGGCCAGCTGGCTCATGAACCCGTGTCAACCACACACACATACGTAAACGTCTACAAGTTGACCGATCCTTGCGTCGGCTTTGGAACGTGCTATATAAGTGCATATAAGCCCGTGGAAGGCTGAGGTTTTAGGGTTTTAGGGTTTGGAAGGCTGAGGTTCTAGGGTTTTGAGTGAAGTGCTACCCTATCACACGCCTCCTATTACACTCACCTTTGTAACCATCGGCTCTAAGAGGTCCGGCCCTTCAACCTCAGTCCAGCTCATTTCTATGGCAAAAGGATCGCCAGGCGAACACGGCTGCAAGTAATCACGCATTTGTGTTTCATCTTCTTTACTCGGCGCTCGGACCTATGTTTAGAAAAGGACAGCACCCTTATCACTTGATACTTACAACACACTTATCATATGAGACTTACAACACCCATATCATATATGATTTACAACACACTTATCATATGAGACTTACAACACACTTATCATATTAGACTTACACCACACTGATCACACGACACTTGCTATATATGGCAGTGTGGCAGGTACGGTGGGCAAAGCAATAGAATCAACTTCAGTTGATGTGAGAGATTCAGTCCTGACATTCACTTTTGTAGACCGTCTGGCCAACTGTGCCTTACCTAACTGGCAGAAAAAAACAAAACAAAACTAAAACCCTAAACCCTACAAACAAAGCGGGTTGATCCAGGTGGACAAATCTAACACCATACAGCCCTATCACCCCAACTCATCACATACCACTACACTACACACTGTACCGCCCATATCATTATATGGCCTGTACTACCTACCAACCCTTTTAAAGTGAGTGAAACACCCATTTCAGTATATGGCCTGTACTACCTACTCACCTTTTTAAAGTGGATGAACCACCCATTTCAGTATATGGCCTGTACTACCTACCTACTAACCTTTTTAAAGTGGGTGAACCATCCATTTCAGTACATGGCCTGTACTACCTGCTCACCTTTTTAAAGTGGGTGGCCATCTGCACCTTCCTCACCGGCATAAACAACGCATCGCGCACCACCACAGCCACGTCTGAGCCTGAGTAGCCTACTGCGTGCTCCCCCAGTTTCTTATAGTCTTCATCGCTGAGTGAATTGGGAGTGTCCCCCACATTGAGCCTGAACATTTCACTACGCGCTTTGGCTTCTGGGAGTGGAATGTAGATCCTCTTCTCGAATCTGCCAGGACGGTGAACAAATAATGTGAGTGTGGGGTTTCAAATAGCGGAATCCAGACACTATGATATATTTGTAGGTCCCAAAACCAATTCACTGTTGTGTATCAGTAATAACACCTGCCAAACTGCCTACGACACACAAATATTGGAAAGGACCGAATAAATATATATATATATGTATATATTATGCTATATTATATATATATATATGCTTTTATATATACACACACACACATATATATATATATATATATATATACTTACCGCCTTCGAATAGCCGAATCCAGACACCACGGTATATTTGTAGCTCCCAATACCAGTATGCCGTCCATGTCATTACCCACTCCAGCCATCTGCACCATGAGTTCTGTTTTAATCCGTCGCGCTGTTTCGGATTCGCCTTCGCTTCGATTGCCCGCTAACGAATCCACCTCGTCAATGAAGATGATCGCCGGTTTCTGCTCTGCAAAAACCAGGTTTACCGATAAGGTATCAGGCATGTCAGCATTTGACGCCTATAGAGATTGAGTGTACTTCAGGGGACTTTGGATATATGAAGATTGGTTTTGGGTTGTGTTTTGTGCTCAGGTATCATAAATAGATGTGATAGGTATGGATCAGTGTGTCCGTATATTAGTAGATGAGGTAGGTAGGGTTTAGGGTATCGACGAACGACGACACAATTCACGGTTCTAAGTTGACAGCCCATAAAGACGGCAGGCCATGCATTGTACTTAAAAAGTCGCTGCAGAATTCTAAACCCTAATCCCTAAACCCCTGCAGATTTGTCATATATTTATAAATGGACTACACTGACAGGTACATCATTCTCAATTGTGACGTACTCGACTGGCGGAAGGTAGTATGCACCTACTAAGCGATGTATAATGTTGGGATTCGGAGCACACGGGTTTAGAGGGATAGAACAGGAATACACATGCCAATAGCATTGGCTGCCTTGTCTATAAATAGGACTACCTCGTGCCATTTGGAATAGATTTTTGACCAATTTCTCACTCTGCCCCACCCATTTCGACACCAAATCGGAACTCGACACTGAGAAAAAGGTCGAGTCAGCTTCTGTGGCGACCGCTTTGGCCAAGTAACTTTTACCGGTACCTGTGCACGTGCGTAGTTTATTGCCAGAACCAGAAGAACAAAGCATTATTAAACAACTGATCGTTATCTGTCACGGTGATACATATTCATACGCAAATCCACATGACTATCAGTCAAGCAAGATAGTAGTACTATTTAATCAACAATGCCCAAAAACCCTAAACCCTAAACTAATACTTGAAGCTACATCTAAAGATCTGTATCAGATGTCTCATAATCGAGAAGTAGGTAAAAAAATAATGGGTACATTTTGAACCTATTTGCGTGGAAATAGTCACTTGGCAGCGTCATAAAGATTAAACTATCACCTAATAACAATTCTTTTAAGATAAGTAATTAAAACAATCAAGCACAAAATATTCCAACCTGAGAGTTAGGTGTTGTCACCACACATGCCGTTATTCTGACACTACGCACACCACATGCACAAACACAGCACACATGAATTGACCAGAGCACATGTTGAGAACACCCGTGGTATTAGGGTCTAGTTTTAAGGTAATAGGGTTAGGGTTCGTCATCGTTTAGCTAAAACTCTAAATCCGGCAGTACTAAGGTACGTACTATCACAAACACTGGACCGGCTACCAAGGAAAACATACACTGCAGGAATTAATCATGACACCAACGCACAAAAATGACACTAATATCAACACGAACACAACAAAAGGAAATTAATAACCCCACATACACAACTAACTCAAACCAGACCCTAAAGCAATAACATATAACTTCGTGTAAGCCACCTACAACACAACAAATGAAAAGTAATAACCTCACTTGCACAACTAACTCAATTCAGACACCCTAAAGCATTATCATATAACTCTCTATAAGCCATCCACAACACAACAAATGAAAATTAATAACCCCACTTGTACAACTAACTCAACTCAGACACCCTAAAGCATTATCATATAACTCCTTATAAGCCATCTCAGCTAAAACCCTAAAATCCTAAATGCCACCCATATATCCTCTCGAACGTTGCACAACAACATTCCCCTAGCAGGACATGTATCACAGACCCTAAAACCCATCAGACTCAACAAGTGTACCTACTCCACGCTGCAGCTGACATGCCACATTCACCTGCAACAAAACGTACTACAGATACACCCACAAATACATATCTACACCGCGACAGCCAACGTATACTACATAAAAGTCTCTCATACACATCTACTGACTAAACCTACACCAAATTTATGATATAAAAGGCAACTAAAACCCTAAAACACAAGTACAGACTCAAACCACACCAAATCTATGATATAAAACACAACTACAGACTAAACCTACACCAAATCTATGATATAAACATGACTACAGACTAAACCTACACCAAACCTATGATATAAACACAACTATATACTAAACCTACACCAAACCTATGAGATATAAAAAAGGCAGCTGGAACCCTAAAACACAACTACATACTCAAACCACACCAAATCTAAGATACAAAACACAACTACAGACTCAAACCACACCAAATCTACGATATAAAACAACTACAGACCAAACCTACACCAAACCTATGATATGAAAGTCAACGAAAAACCCTAAACCACAACTACAGACTCAAACCACATCAAATCTATGATATAAACACAACTACATACTAAACCTACACCAAACCTATGATATAAAAGGCAACTAGAACTCCTAAAACACAACTACAGACTCAAACCACACCAAATCCAAGATATAAAAAACAACTAAAAAACTAAACCTACACCAAACCTAAGACATAAAACACAAACCACAAGCCATCGCAAGTGCCATACCCGGGGGTCCAAACAGGAGGATGCCCCTCCAGGGTGTGCGATTGCCTTTGAACAGATGCGGAAACTTGAGCGGCAGAATCACAGCCTCCTTAAGCGCTTCTTTGGCGCTCTCAAGGCCACAGACATCGTCCCACTACGCGTGCGTGTGCGCAAGGGGTGGGACCAATAGGGTTTAGGATTTTGTGGTTTGGGGTGTGCGTGCGATCATGAAGTGGGAACTATACGTAAGAGATAGACCACGTGTGCAGGGTTGGTCTTAAGTACACCAGAGGCCACGCAAAACATACGCTTGAGTGTGTTTGAGTGCAAATGTTGTAACTATTCCGTAGCCAATATCACACATGTGTAGGGGTGGTCTTAAGTACACTAGAGGCCACGCAAAGCATGCGCTTGAGTGTGTGAGGGTGCAAATGCTGAAACTACTCCATAGCCAATATTACGTGTGCAGGGATGGTCTTAAGACCCCTCGAGCCTACAACAGGCATGCCGAACCGTGTGGGAAAGACATGAGCAAACAAGCATACAGCAAAACACGTAGATGTTTGCAAGGAAGAACACAACAATACACATAGGCATATACGAGCAAGTAAATAAATAAATAAATAAATATATATATATATATATATATATATATATATATAAATGAATATATAAATAAACAAGTGAATAAATAAATAAATGTATGTATTTTTAAATTAATAAATATAAATAAATAAATATATATATATATATATATATATATATATATATATATAAATAAAAATAAACAAATGAATAAATAAAAAAATAAATGAATGAATATATATATATATATATATATATATATATATATATATATATATATATAAGAATAAATAATATATATATATTTATATATAAAATGGAATAAACAAATTATATATATATATATATATATATAAATAAATGAATAAGCAAATGAACAAGTTAATAAAAGAATAAATATATAAACGAATAAACATAGCGAGCTATTGAGGTCACTCGTATCGTCCCAGTGCGTATGCTTAGTCAAGAGTGTAATCTGGTGTTCATATGAGGACACCCGTCGTACAATACACTCGGCGAGGCCATACAAACCAGTCCACTTACTAAACCCTAAACCCTAAAATCATTCCACTAACCTAAACCCTAAATCCTAAATTCATTCCACTACCAGTGAAGTACATGACCAAGCTCACACCCTGACATTTGGCTCCTCCGTTACCATACCACCCTCGAGTCGAAGCTTAAGGGTTTTAGGGATCTAGGGTTTTAACGAACACAGACACACCTTGACGTTAGGATTCTAGGGTTTTCACGAACACAATCACACCTTGATGTTAGGGTTCTAGGGTTTTCACGAACATAGACACACCTTGACATTAGGCTTCTCGGCCACAATGGCGCCCTCCAGCGCCTCTCGCATCTCACTCGTCTCCTTATCATCGTCATCGGCTGTCCCCCCATTCCTTCCTGCCGCCTCAGCTTTGTGTGACTTGTTGTTGATGTACTCCTTCAGCGTCTCCGCACGGTTCATATACTCACTGCACTTCTGTCTGAGCGACTCGACACTGCGAGGGTTCTTATCATCTGACACGTATAAAGATAGCATAGACACGCTATTAGTGGTAGGTATGAGTGTTCCTATCATCTGACACGCAGTGCAATGGCATAGACACACTGTTTGTGATAGGTATGAGTGTTATTATCATCTGACACCCATTGAGATAGAAAACCCTAAAATCCACAAAACCCTACACCCTAGAACCCATACGACTAGCACATGGAACTTTTCGGAGAAATTCATAAAATAATTCACACAGACAATGATGCGTCGTATACTTCACATTGAAGAGGTTTAGGTTTATAATCTCTAAAACCCTAAACCCTAAAATCCAAAAATAGAAAAACGTCAGCCCCTAAAATCTAAGAAATAGAAACCTTAAATCCTCAAAATCTAAGAACAGAAAAACCCTAATCCCTAAACAACACAAAATAGAAAACTCTAATCCCTTAACAACACCCCAGCTCAAACTAGTGCAAATGCTCTATCGTGAGCGCATGAATAATGTCTAACACACGCACACAGACACAGACACACACAGAGACAGACACACACACCCACAGACTCACACACAGAGAGAGAGAGACATAGACACACACACACACACACACACACACACAAACACAGACACAGACACAGACACAGACACAGACACAGACACAGACACAGACACAGACACAGACACAGACACAGACACAGACACACATCTTGAATAAGGCTGCGGTGTACGTGTGTGCATATAACACGCACACACACATTCTGGGTTTAGGGTTATCAGATACATTTTCTAAACCCTTAAATACATTCTGATGGCGGCGAGCACAGGCTGGGTTGGGCCAACAAATTATTAGAATACACAGGGGTTGGCTGTACACCTGAGCAGATACAGACGATGTGGAGACAGACTAACACAGCAGATCACACTTAATGGAATGCACACTACGTACACACTACATACTTGTGCAAAACATGCTACATGCACACTACACTCATATACAATAAATTCTACATACACATTACATACATATCCAAAACATGTTTCATACACTTTACATACATACGCAATACATGCTACATACACTTTACATACATGCACAAGAAATGCTACATACACATTACATACATATCCAGAACATGTTTCATAGACATTACATCCATACGCAATACATGCTACATACACTTTACATACATGTACAATAAATGCTACATACACATTACATACATATCCAAAACATGTTTCATACACACTACATACATACGCAATACATGCTACATACACACTACAAACATGTACAATAAATGCTACATACACATTACATACATATCCAAAACATGTTTTATATACACTACATACATACGCAATACATGCTACATACACACTACAAACATGTACAATAAATGCTACATACACATTACATACATATCCAAAACGTTTCATACACATCCATATCATACGCAATACAAGCAGGGACGTGCCAATAGACATATACACTTGATGGCTATTACACACATACACTTGATGGCTACTACACACATACACTTGATGGCTAGCATAAAGTACTCCAGAGCAGAACTGTACAGACGATAGGCCTCCTCATAGTTCTCCAGGCGGTCTTGCTCTGTGGCCTGAGTGACTGTTTCTATGGCTTTCTACATACGTGAACGAACATATATCACACAGGTGTGTGAGACGCGGTACGCTTTTGAGTTCGTTCTGTATGTTAGAAATATGCGGGTATAGAAATATAGATATATGAAT